>CM052885.1:115137167-115228541 GCA_028534135.1 Potos flavus
TGTTGGTCAAAGACCATGGGTATTCCCTTGCTACGGAGCTTTCCAACATGGCAGCTGGCTTCCTCAGAGTGGGAGAGTGGAGAAGGCAGTAGTGAGAGTCTGCTAGCAAGATGGAGGACACGGTCTTTGTCACCTAACCATGGAAGTGACATCCCATCCTCTTTGAGTATTCCATGCGGTAGGAAGTCAGTAGGCCAGCCCCTACTGGAGGGGAGAGCATTACCCAGAGATGGATAACAGGAGGTGGGGACCACTGGGAGCCATGGCCTGCCACTTTTCCAACATCTTTCTTGGAAAATGGGAAGTCCCCAATTGTGTTCACCTTTCTCCTCTAAACCAGGAAACTACTCTTGAGGGGAGAGGTCAGGGATCTATCTCAAAACAAAAATAAGTGCTGGTGTAACTGGAGGAAAAGACTGAGAAGGGAGAACCAGATTGATGGGAACAAAAGGAATGAAGTGGCAGGGGTAAGGTGAGGGGGGCAAGAGGAAGCTGTGAGCCAGGGCAGCAGGACCCTCTCTTCTCCCTACAGCCCTCACTGTGCTCTCTTCACATTTATACCATGCCACGGGTAGGCAAGACTGACCTAGATTGTTTTTAGCAAAATTCAGGACATTGCTTTTGCAGAAATGATTTGCTGTCTGGACAACTATATATTTTTTCTTCTAGTATGAGGAGTGTGCGTAATTGTTGAGAAATACCCAGACTGAAACAAAGAAACTGTCTCCTTTGCATACAGGAAGTGTGGAACGATAACCAAAATGAGAACCTGGAATATTTTTTGAGGACTGGCCTCACAGCCCGCCTGCAGTCCAGCGGCTTTGCCTCACTGGGTCCTCAGAACAACTGGGAGGTTGGTGTTAGTATTATATTCATTTTACAGGGTGAGAAACTGAGGCTCCCAGAGATGATGAGACTTGTCACAGCCAGGTGGGGCTGGAGCAAAAACTGACCCTTGTTTATTTCACTCCAATATCCTCCACCAGAGCATTTCCCAAACTTCATTCCTTCATGTATAAACCGTCGTAACCGCGGCCATACACAGAATCACTTACTCTATTCTCACATACACACACGTTTTACTACCCTCTCTCCCTAATGGTCAGTGGTTCAGGCTCTGGACTGCGGCAGAGCTGAGCTCAATCCTGAGCCTGCCATAAGCTGGATCATTCCACACAAGCTACTGAACCTCTCTGAACTGTAAAATGAGGTGCCTGGGCTCACCTTGCTGGGTGACAGAGACACCAAGTGAGATCCTGGAACTAAATCACGAGGCACATTGTAAGTGCCCCATAAATAGCTTGTAGAAGGAACCCTCAAGGAATGGGGTCTAGCTTTATTAACTCCTCTCAAAGATGTATCCATACTTAGCACATTTCCAACAATATCATCAATATCAAGGAATTCCTTAGTACTTTCCATGACCTCCCCTAAATTTGCAATTAAGTATTTGTTAAAATTGGAATGTAGATTTAATGTCCTGTGGTTTGAGACAATATCAAATAGCCTTATTTCTTTGGATAGAATCAGGAAACTAGATAAATACATTTACTATGGTGATTTTTTTCCCCCTTCTTCTTTTTACTTGTGGAAACCATGATAACATTATAGCATCATGATGAAGATATAGATCCGGGCATTCATAAGATCTGGTTTTGATTTCTGATTGCTCCATTCATTGGCTTCATGACCTTGGTTCTCCACTAAATTTCATTCAGTCAGTTGGGAAGTTGGGAAGCTCTTAGCTGTAAGTAGCAACTGCCAACAATAACCCAACAGAGACTTCAACAAACAGGTTATTTTTTTCTCTCACTTAAAAGGAAATCCAGAGACAGGCAGGCAGTTACTATGTTTCAATGGCTTAAGAATGTCAGAGATATGCAGCTCTCTCAGCCCTCCTTCTCCTCCTCTTCCTCCTTCTCCTCCTTCTTCTTCCTCTTCTCCTTCTTCCTCCTCCTCTTCTCCTCCTTCTCCTTCCCCTCTTGCTCCTCCTCCTCCTTCTTCTTTTTAAGATTTTATTTATTTGAGACAGAGAGAGAGAAAAGGCTCCAGAGAGAAAGCATGAAGTGGGGGGGAGGGGGAGAGGGACAGGGGAAGAGGGAGAAGCAGACGCCTCACTGAGCAGGGAGCCTGATGCAGGGCTCAATCCCAGGACCCAGAGATCATGGCCAAAGGCAGACGCTTAACCGACTGAGCCACGCAGGTGCCCCTGTCTAAACCCTACTTGATGCTGGGTGTGTAACCCACAGCACTCTCCAGGCGGGAAATGGAGACAGTGGAACTAGGCACATCTTTTCCTTCCTAAGACACAAACCTTCCTAAGACCTCCATCTCCTGCCTTTGCTGCACTGGCTTGAATTGCATCATATTGCCAAGTTGCAAGGGAGCCTGGGGAAGGCTGTAGCATGGTTATGGGGGAGAGGCAGGGACTGGCGTGAGGATTTAATGAGGTAATGCACATATCTGGGAGAGGGAAAGTTGATTTCAGGGTCCTGCAGTAAGTATCAGACACAGGGCAAAACTTGCTTTTTCTACCAGACTGGAAGCTCCACGAGGTTGGGGGGGGGGGGTTGTTACATCTTTCTTGTTTATTGTTTTAGCTTGATGCCTAGAACATGGATAAGCATGTGGGACTGCTCAGTAACTATTTGATAAGTGATCGAACAGTTAATGATAATTTGATACATTTCTTTAGCTTACTGTCATTCACCATTCTCTCAAGAAACATTTATTCCATGCCTATTAAATGAACCTCAGAACATAAGAGTCCTAAAGCCACGACTTTTGTTGGCGTATTGATTGCCCGCTGTGTAACAAATTGCCCCAAAATGTAGCAACTTCACAAATCTTTCTTATCTTACCCAGTGTCTGAGGTCAAGAATCACTAGTAACAGTTGGAATGGATGGTTCTGGCACAGGGCCTCTTACAAGCAGACAAGACGTTGGCCGAAACTGCCAACATCTCAAGGTTTGACTAAATACAGTTGGAGAATCTCCTTCTAAGCAGGTACGCACGCGTGGCTATGGGCCGGAGGCCTTCATTCCTCCCCGCGTGGGCTTTTCCATAATGCTGCTAGAGCATTCTCACAACATAGCAGCCGGCTTCCGGAAGGAACCAGAGGGGAACGGCAATGTATTTTATGACTGGCCTTCAATGCCACCCAATGTCACTTGCACAATGTTCCACTCCCCAGAAACGAGCCACCAGGTCCAGCCCACACTCAAAGGGAAAGGAAACAGCCTCTGCCTTTTTGAAGCAAGGGAGTGGCAATGAATTCATAGAATTCAGGGACATATTTTAAAACCACTGCTGTCTGTTCTGTCCAGTGCTCTATTTCTAGCATCCAGATATGCTTGGCGCATGCAGTAGGTGCTTACTCAGAGCTGGTTCCAGGTTTGTAGGCCTCGAAGATTTTACAGTTTGGGGGCTTTCCTTAATAAAAAGAATACAAAGTTAGTTATAAAAGTTTTTCTCTCACTTAAAAGGAAATTTGCATAAAAGAAGATTTAATTTAATTTTTTTAAATTTGCATAAAAGAAGACAATATCACAAATCACAAAATTTTTTAAGCCGAAAAATAATATTGTTATTATTGTCAATTTGGAACGTTTCTTCTGGCTTCTCTACTCATCACTAGTTAGGCGATGTAAATTTTTAGAGTTATTAGGTCAAATTTGGGAACACGTCTGTTAATTTTCTTTCATATCTGCCCTCTTTAAGATTTCAGGACAATACAAGTTTTCTTGGGCAGTGATGAGGCTCAAATACTCCTTGAATGACCACACCACTGACCAGTTTGCTGTTGCTATCCTCTGTAAAGATGAAACATGCATTTGTATCTTACTGTTGTCAATGCAGTATTTTAGCAAGCACGTGGTTTCCCGCGGCCTCCCCTCCCCTCCCCGGGTGATCATGTATCATTTACTCCTCTATGTTAATTTTACGGGTCATCTTGACTGGATCATGGGGTACTCAGGTATTTGGTTAAACTGTATTTCTGGGTGTGTCTGGGAGGGTGTTTCCAGATGAAATTAGCATTTGAATCCCTAGTTTCGGTAAAGTACTTTGCTCTTGCCCCAGTGTGGTTGGGTATTATCTATTCCCTGGAGGGCCTGAATAGAACAGCAGGGCAGAGGGAGGCAGAATTTGGCCCTTCCTGCCTGATTGCTTGAGCTGGGACATCAATCTTTTCCTGTTCCCAGTGCTCTAGGGGCTCAGGCCTTTGAGCTCAGGCTGAATCACACCAGCTCTCCTGGATCTCCAGCTTGCAGACGACAAGTCGTGAGACTTTGTGTGAGCCAATTGCTTATAATAAATCTCTCCCTATACATGTATATTCTATTGTTTCTGTTTCGCTGGAGAATCCTCTTACAACGATTAAATAACCCAAGAGCTTGTCATTACTTTTAATGAAAGCCATCTCTTGTTCTTACCAGTATGACCTATGTTCTATTTTGGCAGAGAACTCACCAGAGTTCCAAGGTCAAGATGCATCAAATATCATAATATTTCCATAATATTCCATAATAATTCCAACCTGATATGTTGGAAATGCACTAAATATGAATGTTTATATATCCTGTGTGTCTTCACACACATACTTACTATTTGTAGAACTGTCACAATGAAATTCAAATGTCAATGTCCATAGAAACAGTTTTCTTAATGGGAATACAACCATTCTCATCTGTTTACTTATTGTGTGTGGTTTTTTGTGATAGAATGTCATAGTTGAGTAATTGTGGCCTATGAAGCCTAAAATAATTACTATTAGGCGCTTCACAAAAACTCTGTTGACTAACCCCTGTCCTATGGCAATGAGTAAGAGACATACTTGACTTTCAACTTCACTAAAGCATTGGCCATTTGTCAGTCAGTCCCTAATATACACCACGCTGTGTATTGCCTCAAGACAATCTCCCTGCTGTTCTTTCTGCCCAGAACATTCTTCTCTCTCCCAGCCACTTTTCGTCGGATCGTTTTCATCCTTTAGACAACTTCGCCTACCTAGAGAAGGTTTCTCTGGCCTCCTGCCCAAAACACGTCCTCCCTATGGTTCTTAACCATAGTTTCCTGTTCTTTTCCATCCTGGTCCTGCCCGTGGTTTGTATGACTGATTTGTCTTCTTGTTAAATAGTCACTGGCCCTTTTACTCAATAAATTCCCTGTCAACAAAAACTAGATATATCTTACCATGTTGGGTAAGAGTGTAGGCTCTGAAATCAGAGAGCCTGGGTTTGAGTACCAGATGTGTAACTTACAAGTTGTGGAAGCTTGGAGAAGTCATTTACCCTCTTGGGTCCTCATTTTTCTTATCTGTCAATTGGAGATAACCACAGTAACTATGACATTAAGTTTTGAGGGTTAAATAAACTGATGTAGGTAAAGCACTAAGAACAATGCTTGGCCTATGGTAAGCACTTGACTGGATACTGCATTTACAATGTCTAGTACAAAAGAGTTCAGTGAGCATCTCTTTAACAAGTGAACCATTTTTTTGGACGAAGCATTTGTGGAATGAAGGCTTTATCTCCTGCTGAATAAATAAATGAGTGTCTTATACCTCTTTTATTCTTCAACCACATGCTGCTTTATTTAAACATTATGGGCCTCAAATTTCATTTCGTGCATGAAAGGCTATAATTGACCTTGATTTACATAACAAAGTCAAATCAGGAAGGCAAGTGTTTGAAGGATCTTTTAAAATTAAATGTGCTCCCCGCCCCCAACCCCTGCAATTTAGTAACTGTATTGGTATGTCCGTGGTCAGATTAAGACCTATAAGTATTATGGGGCCTACATCAGTCAACTATTGCCACAATAATGCCATGTAACAAATCATTCCCGAACGCAGTGACTTAAAACAGTAATTATTTAATCCCACGAAAACATCTGCAAGTTGGTTGGTGTTCAGATGATCTAGACTGCACTGGGCTGGGCTTTCAACTGTGGGTCGCGTCCAGATCTGCCCCAGGCATTTGTCATCCTCCTTGGATGAGCAGTCCTACGCTCCTCGTGGCGATGTTGGAAGTGCAAAAGGGCGTGACCCACCACGCAAATGCACTTCAGGGCTTGGCTGGAATCATGCTTGCTAACAGCCAATTGGCCAGCAAAATCACATGGCCAAGTCCAATGTCAGTGGTGCAGGGAAGTATATTCTACCCAAAGCAAGAGTGGGGGAAGAGTATTTTCTGAACACTAACCCACATTATCTCAGGACCTGCACCCAGATGAAAATTAACACAAAATTAAGTAAAAATAAAAATTTTAATTTTATTAAATTAATTAAATTAAGAATTTAATTTAAATAAAAATTAAAATTAAAAAATAAAATTAACATAAAAAGTCAAACGAATAAAATTGTTCTAAATTTTAGATAGAATAAACTATAGTTTAGAATGGAATAAACTAGAATAAAATAGAATAAACTAGAATAAAAATTGAGTTGTGTTTTTCAGTGATAAAAGCATGAGTATGTTGAAATTTAAAATAACTTTTCTGAATTATCTGGTTGTCTCCTCTGGAGGACAAGGAAGGATTGTGGTGGTTGGTGTCCTTGCTTTTCTGGACTTGTAAGTGTGTGTCTAGTGTGCACACTGGGCAATCCAGCGTTGATGGCAATTCCTCCTTGTAGCCCAGCGCCCGGCACACAGTAGGTATTTGATAGAACTTGTTGAAGGCAATTGTAGAATTCTATAAATGTATAGCGATTGCATGGATACAAGATGGCTCTATTTGCTTTAGATAGTGTCAAGTTCATTGTTAAGTATTACACGTTCTATGGCAAAGCTTCAAAAAGACTTACAGGGTGTGAAGGCGCACACAACTTACAACGATGACTGCGTACCTTGGAGGTCTCCAAACCAGTTGCTGCCTCTGGTTTTGTCTGTCTCTCTGTTTCCCTGCGATGCAAACGAAATGATGTTTTCATCTGATGCTGCTCGAGGGAAAATGCATGCCCCAAAAATAATCAACAGAGAGGAGAACGTAGACCAATAAATAAACAGTTTAATGAATATAAGATAAAATATGAATTAAAGCCAGCTTTCAAAACCTCATATTTTCCTTTCATCCACTGTTTATTCAATAATTACACAGTCAATTACAACTTGCACAAATGATTTTATATACCTATTACTCTAAATATCTACAGTGTATATGTATATATAGATAAAGAGGGAGGAGACGATCGTGACTGAGCAAACATGTTCTGACATCGGAGGAACTTTGCAAATACCTGTAAAGTTCATATTCTGCCAATGCTAGTTTTTCCTGACCCAGGAGAATTCACATAGTGTTACGAATTTTAATCATCATAACTACCTTTCTTTTTTTTTTTTTTTAAGATTTTATTTATTTATTTGACACAGAGAGAGAGATCACAAGTAGGCAGAGAGGCAGGCGGGGTTGGGGGGCGTGGGGGGGTGGCGGGAAGCAGGCTCCCTGCTGAGCAGAGAGCCCGACGTGGGGCTTGATCCCAGGACCCTGAGATCATGACCTGAGCTGAAGGCAGAGGCTTTAACCCACTGAGCCACACAGGCGCCCCAATAACTACCTTTCATTGAAAACTTAACACACACCACACATTGAGTTAAGTGAGATTTCTCTCTCTCTGTGTCTCTCTCTCTTGATATGTATTTTTTCTAACCTATGTAAGAGTACTGCCATAGTAAAATGAACCCCCATTTTACAGAAGGGAACACAGAGGCTCAGTAAATATCTTAAGCCTGTATCTGAGCTCCACCATGCTTCACTGGAAAATAGGGTTGTGTTGACAGTTGACTGCAACCCCATGGGGCGCCCGGGTGGCTCAGTTAAGTGTCTGTCTTCAACTCAGGTCGTGATCCCGGAGTCCCGGGATCGAGCCCCATGTCAAGCCCCATGTCAAGCCCCATGTCGGGCGGGGAGTCTGCTTCTCCCTCCCTCTCCCCCAGCTTATTCTCACTCTTTCTCTCTCAAATAAATAAAATCTTAAAAAAAAAAAGTTGACTACCCACCTCTGTGCAGAGAAGGCCATCTGAGGACAATGGAGGTAGGCATATTGATATCCATGCGGCTGTCTGTCGCATTGTCTTTATTTCTCGTGCCCGAATTAACATAACAGAATGTCCCATCTGGGAAGCCACCTCAGGGCCACTCTGCAAAGATTTGTAGATTTATCTCTATTTTGTTTTTCTTCTGTTATTTAGTGCAAAGCTTCTTCTTATTAGATAACTAGTACAGGCGTGGTAAGCACGTCTGGATTATCAGGGGTCTCTGGTTTGAAAATGTTCCCTCCCAGAGCCATCAGTGAAACCTAGAGATGAAATCTTACAAGCTGGTGATAAAGCTTCAAATAGCCTCCCCTAAGAGAAGGGATTAATTATGTGTGATTTTTCAAGCAGTATCTGTAGATTCAACAGATAAGTTGTCTCCTTTCTGTCTGGGCCGTGCCTTGGACAGGCACCTTTATTGAATCACAACTGTTAGCTTTCCCCGGCCCTGAATGAGGGCACCAGGAACCTCATTCAGGTTTAGCCATTGTCCATGCAAAGCTCATTATTGCTCTCCTGGTTGAAATTTGAAGGGAAAAACAACAATTAGGGAGCTGTGCGCTGTGAAGGGAACAATTGGGTTGGAAAGGCTCAAAAAAAGAAGAAAAAAAAATAGCCTTAAAAGCAACTTCTAGGAAATTTCTGATTTTTTTAACAAAATAAGTTTAGGAGGATCTTTGTTTAAAGCAAAAACTAAAACAAAACAAAACAAACCCACGAGGGTTTCTGCCTTGCCAGTTAAGAGCAATCTTTCAAAGGCATCCAAAAAGAAAATGTTGGCTCTGCTTTCCGACTTGCTAGTCGGAGAACAAAAGAAGCAAGGGAAAGTTTGACTTGACTTCCTCTGCAATTTGTTTATATCATCAGAGCAGAAAGAATCTCGGGGCTCGGCAGGGCTCTGCTGGCCACTTCCTGAATGAAGAGAGAGAGCACGACCGCGCGTCCAAGTCACTGAAATGTGCAGCGATCGGCAGAAATCCCGGCCGGCTGGAGGAGCCCAGAGGGCAAAGGAAGAACGTTTCTCAATTCAGCTGCAGTCTGACGAGAGAACTGCAAAGTCCTGACTCAGTGTCACCAAATCCTCCCCCCTACCGCTTCCCGCGAACACCCCGGAGGACTGCCTGGAGGAGGTGTTCTAGTAGAACCTGGACTGGATCCTGGCGGAAAAACCAAGCGGCACTCGGAGACTAAGAAGGGAGAGAGATTAGATTTATTCACCGGTGGACTCAGAGGAGATCCTTCTCCAAAGATCTGAGCCCTGAGCACAAGCAGGGAGGGTAATTTATATCCTCCTCCTTGCACATACTTGGCATTCTGGCGCGAGAGAGGAACAGGGTAGGAGAGAAGAACCGGAAGGGTTCTGAGACGAGGACTGGAGTTCCCTTGCCAGTTTGGTCAGTCGGCTTAAAGTACAGTTTTTCCCCATCAGGGTAGCTTCAGCTGGCTGGTAGCTAGGGAGTTTGTTCATCCAAGACTGTGTGTGTCCATCTACCCGATTCAGGGCCCATGGAGGAACAGCCCTGAAATGACAAATACTGACTTGAAAATAATGTCCAAGTCAGACGTAACCGAAATGCTAAGGTTCTGTTTACTTCTCTCAGTAGTAGCGGGCTGAAACAGCCAAACCAGTTAGACAACCTTTTTTTTTTTTTTCCTGGTCAGGTTTGTACTGACTCACTGGCAACAAACTTCAGAAATCTGAGCAGAGAGAGGTTTTCTCTCTCTCTGTCTAGGTTCTCCTGGGCACAATGCCTGTATCCCCTCTCCGTCCCCCTTACCGAAAAAGGCTCAAGGCTGGCTGAGCTCCTTTGATTATGGCTGTTAGTTTCCTGCCACTTGCCTTGCTAGGCTGGAGGGAGGCCCAAGGATTTAGACAGAAAACACCCCCCTGGGCTCCCCATGCGTTCTCCCCCTGTGTGGCTCTCCAGCTTGCCCCTTCAGAACTTGGTATTCGGGGGAGGTCGGCCACCGCTGGCCTGTTACAGAGAAATCTGAAGCCAGCGGGTAAAAGGCTAAGAAAGGGATAAATACGGTTAAGCGGTGAACGCTTTTGGCTGAGTACCCTTCCTGGAGACGGACCTCGTTGGGCTTTGGAGCAGAGGAGGGGATTGCAAGAAATGCAGCCGGAACCCAGGGTGGCGGGGACACAATGACCCGACAGAGTGGGTTTCCTGCCCCCCGACAGGTGGATCGCACAGGTGTCCGTGAGGCTGAAGGCGATGTGAACGAGGAACGACAGAACACGCAGTGATTTCCAAGCTCACCGGTTCTTTACTGGCAGTTTTGTTTGGTTTTTTCCAGTTTGGAGGGCAGGTTTCCATCAATCCTCTCGTCTAATTCCTGCTTCCTGCCAAGCGGCCGCTGTTGGGTATTTTCAAGAAAAATCCTGGGTTATCATTATCGAGTTTCAAAAACCCCCGTGCTCAATTAGCCTGTCTTTGAATCTCTTCTGATGGTTGGTTAAATATGGGTCCAAAGGGCTTTTTTTGTAAGTGGAGCTGATCTTGGGGTGAGAGACCTTAATCTTCCGAGCGTGAAGAAACTGAAAAATAACATGTTAATGGTCCCCTTTCTAGAAGACTCGAAGATTGCCTTCTTTCAGTCTCTTCTGCTCAATTCTATTTTGGAGACGTATGAACGTTTCAAAGTCCCAAGGGGCTATTATATTCAGAGGACACTTGGGTATTCCTTATGAAGATTCCCTTGAACTTGTGTAGAATGTTTACAAGGTTAATAAGTGCGCTGTCTCATCACTGTACATGTTAAAATGGCTCCACGATTGCTCCCACGTTTATTTGCGAGTCATTGAAAGTGCCTGAATGGAGCGGGGATAGTCTTTGTTTCCCTTTGATTTGGAAACAAAAGACTCTGAAAAAAAAGTTTACTTTGCTGCTGAATGCCTTATGCAGATGAACCTATCCTCGATTGAATGAAACCGAGGATCTGAAGACTTTTTTCTGAGAGGCTTAGAGCAGAAGGAGTTCTCTGGTAGTTATGGCCCATGTTTGAATTTGCCTCCATTTTTCACTTTGTCGTCTTGTGCTTGGGTCTCACGTGGGCTTAAGTCCCACCCCCAGATCTTCGGGGAGAATGGGGAGCAATCGGCAGAAGGGAACCAGCATCAACTAAGACATAAGTTGCTGTGATGTTTTGGAGGTGGAAAATACCGTGTGGGCTTCGGAAGACAACGGGGCCCTCCACCCATGCATTGTCTCGCTTCTTTGTCCTTTCCAGTTCCTGGAGATCTGAGGCTCTTATCATCAGCACCATTGACATTTTGGGCTGCATCCTTCTTCGTCACAAGGGGGCTGACCTGCTTACCATCCCTGGCCCCCAACCCCTAACAACCAGCAACAAGCAGAAGTGTCTCCCACACCGACGAGCCCCCGGGAAGGGGTGGGCGGGCCTGGATCCTCTGTGGTTGAGAACCAGTGTTCGAGAACAGCCTACCCCCAGAAACCCTGTTTGAAGAAAGGGGAGAAGATTAACTTCATGTTCAGCCGGTTATAGGGACAATGACTGCTGACAGCAGCTATTTTCATCAGAATTCACAGAGTTAGAACTGAAGATCTGAGCAAGAAAGGGGAAAGAGAATAAATCAAAGGGCTCAGATTGAAGTTAATAGCCAGCCCCCTGCCCCCAACAGGTGAGGACCAAGCGGGAGGAGCATTCCGAGGTGGGCCATCAGATGAAGCTTGCTATGGCCATTGTCACCATTGTTATGTTTTGTTATTTTACGTTAAGTAGTACCTGGTTTCCCCTGCCTGTCCCATTTCCCCTCCTACCGGCAAACATCTTAGAGCGGGACAAAAACAACATGCCCCAGAATCCTTGTCCTTATGGCCTGGAAGTAATAGTTACTAATTTAACTTCAGTGGATAAAAATGGACATGTATCACAATAATAAAACCCATGTGTATTTCATGAGATACTGTTAAGACAATAGCTAAAAAATATATTAGAAAAACTATGAATGTGCGGCGCCTGGGTGGCTCAGTGGGTTAAAGCCTCTGCCTTCGGCTAGGGTCATGATCTCGGGGTCCTGGGATCGAGCCCCGCATCGGGCTCTCTGCTCAGCAGCGAGCCTGCTTCCCTCTCTCTCTCTGCCTGCCTCTCTGCCTACTTGTGATCTCTTTCTCTCTGTCACATAAATAAATAAAATCATTGAAAAAAAACAACCAAAAAAACTATGAATGAATATGGCTCTAGGAAGTTTAAAAACATATTGATATACGGGGCGCCTGGGTGGCTTAGTTGGTTAAGTGTCTGCCTTCAGCTCAGGTCATGATCCCAGGGCCCTCCCTCATCGGGAGCCTGCTTTTCCCTCTCCCTCTGCCCCTCCCACTGCTTGTGCTCACTTGCATTCTCTCTCTCTCTCTCAAATAAATACATAAAATCTTAAAAAAAAGTATTGAAATATAAAGATACGTTTATGTCTATTTTTATTATTTTTTAAGATTTTGTTTTTAAATAATCTCTACACCCAATTCAAGGTTTGAACTCATGACCCCGAGATCAAGAGCCCGCGTGCTCTTCCGAATGAGCTCGCCCCGCACCCCTTGAAATATAAAGATATGTTAAAAAAAAAAAAAGATCTGTTTCTCTGGTATTTATAGTTCACATTGATTCTTTTTATTAAATATCTCAAAAAGAAATGCAATGCCCGGAATGGTATATTGAGTTCTATATACACAAAGAAAATAAAGCTATCAGCATTTAATTTTTACTTTTTAAAAAATAAATTTTAAATTATGAAATGTTGGAACACTACTGACAAGTGGACAGGATAGTATAACCCGTTGTGTGCTCACCGCTAAACTTTACTGGTCTCCGGGACTCCCAGTTCAGGGCCCTTACTGGTCCCTCGGGCAGAGCGTGTTCTTCCCTCCTTTGCCTGCGTGGCTCATTCCTCCTCCAGCTCGCCCAGCTCACTGCTGACATGCCTCCCGGCCCTTCTCCGTGCTGAATGCAACCACAAAATGTATTCCGTATAATAACCAGAAACACGGCCCATCTCCGTTGATCCCTCTCCACCCAGCTCTGCTTTACTTTTTCTTTATAACACTTCTATTATTATACACTTATATGTAATATATATATTTGATTTGCTTATTTTTTGTCTGTTTCCTCCAACTGGAATGTAGGCTGCGACTCCCTGAGTGCTTTGTACCCAGTAGGCGCTCAATAACTATCTGTTAAATAAAAGTGTTATTGTCTAGGCAAAACTTGTGGGCACGAGTGGGCTGGTAACAACTTAGTGTGGGTTGATGAATTCTTGCACTCTTGTAAGTGATCTTTGTCTGTTCAAGGATAATAATATTGTATTTAATATTTAATGAGTTTAGCCTGGCTAGTTAAATATGCTAAGCAGTTAATCCCTTATTCATTTTAAATAACAGATTTCATTTTTGAATAGAGAACAGTCTAATGAAGAAAATCAAAATGGACTCTGGGGCGCCTGGGTGTCTCGGTCGTTAAGCCTCCGCCTTCGGCTCAGGTCATGATCCCAGAGTCCTGGGATTGAGTCCCGCATTGGGCTCTCTGCTCCGTAGGAGGCCTGCTTCTCCCTCTCCCACTCCCCTTGCTTGTGTTCCCTTTCTCTCTATGTCTCTCTGTGTCAAATAAATAAAATCTTTAAAAAAAAAAAGAAAAAGAAAATCAAAATGGACCCTAAGTCTATTGGTAAGAGAAGGCCCACTGATATTTAAACAAGCAAATAGATAATAAAAATACATCTGTAGAGTTCCAGACTTCAAATTTTATAGACACTTACAGTGTAAAAAGTAGAAGACATCCCCCTATCTACTTTTCTAATTCCTACCACAAAAAGAAACACTTGTAACCAATTTCTCATGGATTGTTCCCGAAAATTTTCCTATGCCTGAAGGCACAAATTTACTAGCAAAATCTACATTCTCTTCCAATTTTTTTGAACACATATACATACACACACACTGGAAGAGTTTCTCCCACAACCCTTGCACAGTTTGTACTCAGATATTTATTTGCTTGACTATATATTGAACATCTGTCTCTCCTCCACTTGACTCTACCTGACTGTCCACTATTTCAATCCCCAACACCCGGCACCCAGCAGGCCTTAGTACTTATTGGCTGAGTGAATGGTTGAACTGGGACATGCTTTTCTGATAGCAGCCACTGCATTTTTATTAATGTACTTTGACAGAAACAGAATTCTTATACCATTAGTGAAGCTCTTTAAGATGCGTATTCAATGAATATTTATAAATTTTTTTAGAAGAATTGATTGTGTTCTAAGGAGTCTTCACATAAATGATCTCATGCGATCCTCGGGCATAGCTCCTGAAGTGGTTATTTTATTTATTTTAATTTTATTTTATTTTACCTCTTTCATAAAATTCAATTAATGAACATATAATGTATTATTGGTTTCAGAGGTAGAGTTCCGTGATCCATCAGTCTTCTAGAGCACCCAGTGCCCATTCCATCACATGCCCTCCTTCATGCCCATCGCCCAGTTACCCCGCCCTCTACCCCCAACCCGTCCAGCAATCTTCAGTTTGTTTCCTAGGATTAAGAGTCTCTTACGGTTTGCCTCTCTCTCTGGCTTTGTCTTGTTCTATTTTTTCCTCTCTGAAGTGGTTATTTTAATTCCTATTCTTCAAATGAGGAAACAGAGACTCTGAGAAGTCAGAGCCACACTATAGAGTAACATTTTAATATCAGGAACAAGTTCTAGGCCTCTGTGCCCTCTTCATCTTCCTCACCACCTTCCTCTTTACCAACCCCCAAAGTCCTAAGGCTATGAATGTTTGACGTCTGGCTCTAAACACCACATACTTCTGTGTTGTTTGCCACACGGATCCCTTCCATTCAGGTCTCTCGAGCCCAGCAGATCGGGGAAAGAGCAGAAAACTCTAAATAACAACAACAACAACAAAACAAACAGAAAACCCTTCCCGCAGGAAAGAAACGTCTTGATGGGGCAGAAACTCGCCAACACGGCTTCTAAGAAGCAGGCCTGAGCCTCAGACTCAAAACCCAGGAAGCAGGTTGTAAATGGCCTAAGGAATAAAACAAGTAGGGCTGTGTGTGTGTGTGTGCGTGTGCGTGTGTGTGTGTGTGTGTGTGTGTGTGTAAATGTGGCCACCAAGTCCAGAGCACAGGATGTGGGAGACTCAAAGGTTACTACTTAATATGTAGAAAACATGTGTGCAGAGCCAAGGAGGTGAAACAGTTCTCTAGGGACCGGGGTCTCCTGAGAAGTAAAACTAGATGAAAAAGGCGAGTGTTTTGTTCGGCAAGTGTGAGCGTGTCTTGCTCGGGCGCTCTCCCACCTGTCGGCCCGTCCATCTGTCTGTCCGTGCAGTCCTAAGAGCAGCCTTGGTCCTTCTGCTGGGAGTCGGTGGTCTACGGGGGCAGAGTGGTAGGGGAATTATTCCCAAACGAAATAATCACTGGAAGAGGGAGACGGAGGCGGTGGGGGGGGGAGAGAGAGAGACAGAGAAACAGAGGGAGAGAAGAAATTAATTTTCAGGACCGAACGATGTTGGCTGTATTTTCACAGAAACCTGAAAGTGAGCACCGCGACGAGTAGAAGCTGACAGCAAGGCCTTAAGAAGAACCATCTGCTGGGGTTGGGCGGGGAAAACAAACCCCGCAGGCGATGGGGCCGGGTGGGCGGGAGTGGGGTTTGCAGCTGGCTCCCATCCTGCGGTTTGCTGGCCCGACTCACGGAGGTAAAGGAGAGGGGTCCGGACGGCCCGCCTGGGCGACTGCACCCCGACTCCCCGTTAGTGCCTCGCCCTGGGAAGAAGGAGAAGCAGCAGCAAACCTCAGAATCAAAAACAAGCAAACCTCAGAATCACACACAACTCAAGGAAGCAAAACAAGGCAAAAAAGTCTCATCCAGTCTAAAAGAAAACACAGATGAGGAATTTTTCTGAGAATTACGCGAGCCAATGCCCCGTGCTTACCTCTGATTATTATCTCATAATCATAGGCTTAAAAATGCCAGTAAAACGCATCTATCGTGCTGGGCGAAGACAGTGGTCACCGCGGGAGGGAATGGTGACGAGGAGGGGCACGAGGACCCTCGGGGGTGCCGAGGACCCGGTACGTCACTGTGGGGAACCCATCATAGCCAATACTTCCCTTGTGCCCGCTGTTTTGTGTGTATGTGGAATTTTACTCACATTTACAAATAAAGGCAGCATGCGTGTCCCTGCTCCTACTTCCTGTCAGCTTCATACTCCCAGTGCCCAAGAGGACTTGGCTTCTCCTCTTGCCGTCTCCCCTCTCCTGAGCCCTGGCAGCCTCGGTCCAGCTCCTCTCACCGACGTCTGCGTCATCCTGGATGCTTTCTCGGAGCCCCTCGCCCAGTCTGTGCATCTTGTTGACTTAGGTCCCTCACGCGTCCCGGATCTCTCTGATTTCCTCCCTTTCCACCGACCTTTCCGAGCCAGTGCTCGAGTTCGGCGGGCCGACCACCGGAGACCCCCAGCTGCTTTCTTGCTTTTATACTTGTCTCTCTCTCTCTCTCTCTCTCTCTCTCGCAGGCGAATCCCCACTCCAAAGGTACTTTTTGAAAAATGGAAATCAGGTGACACTATTCTTCCTCCTGAAAGCCTCCCACTGGCTTCCCATCGCAGGTGAAGTAAGACCCAGGCTCGAGGAAGGCTTCTGGAGCCAAACGAGGGAGCCCCAGCCACCCCCCTTCATCCCTTCCCTTCTCCCTCAACGCTCACTCTGTCCCAGCCACCCTGGCCTTCTTTCTAAGCCCATTCCTTCCCGGGGTCCCCTGTCATGGGTCTTAGCGCTCATGTCATCTTCTCCCAAAGGCCACCCCTGAGCCCCTGTGACCAGGGGCCACTCGCCACCATCACGTTACCTTCACGGCACCTGTCACTCTTTAATACATCATGTTATCCCTTGGCTCGGTTCAGCCTTGGTCTCTCCCTCACCGGGACGAAGGGGGCAAGGACTGTGTCAGTCCTGTCGACCTCTCTACCTAGATGTACAGAAACACATTCATATGTCCCATGTCCAAAGCTTGGTACCCAAACTTCCCACTGCCCAGCACCCCACTGCCCCCCAACCTGCTTTGTCAAACTCTTCCCCCACACTCATTCCTTGGGTAGCTCAGGCCAAAACTGCCGCAGTCACCCTTGGCTCCCCCTTTCTCCCTCACATTCCCCATTAAAGCCATCGGCATCTTCTGGCGGCTGCGCCCTTAAGGAGACTGAAGTGACTCATCATCACGTCCTTTCTCTGCCTAAAGTACTGTCCCCCTACATGTCCCTGTGCTGTCTTCCATTTAGTCTCCAGAGCGGGATTATTTGAAAATAATTGTAAATGCCACACCTCTTTCCAGAGCTCCTCAGGGTGGCCCCATCTCAGAGCCAATCTCAAGTCTTACCCCCTCCCCTGACCACCTCACCTGCCCACCATTCTTTCCCTCGCACGCTCCACTCTGGCCACACGAGCCACCGACAGCCACCGACGTGCCCCTATAGGTTCCCTGCACCTGCTGTTCTCTTTCCAGAATGATCCCCCTCTCCCAGATGCCCCACACTGCGTTCCCTCTCTGCTCAGGGAGGGCTTCCCAACATCTCTCTTTAAAATTCTGTACCCCCCGCCCCGCCCCTACCCTCTGGCCCCAGCTCTCCCTATTTCTCCTCCCTACTTATTCTCGAAAGCACTTAGGTCTCCTCGGACATGTGTCTATGTATATATTTACTGATGACCCCCTCCCACTACGGTGCAAGCTCTGTGAGGGTGGGGCTCCTCCCCTTTTTGTCATGTCTGTGTCCTCCCTGCCCACGTCAGTGCCTGGCAGATTGTAAACATTTATAGATTATTAATTAATAATTAATTGAATGAACTAATGATGGCAGTCATCATTGGATAGCACGTGCTAAGGATTGAAGTCCTTGTTGAGTGAATACTAATTAATAGAAATTTACCAAAGTCCCTAAATGAAGAAAGACAGAGTTGCTATTGTGGGTCTGGAACCAATCTACCCTCTTCTACAGATGTGAATAGACAAGACCCCTGCCCCCTGGAATGTGTTCTACTTGGGGAAAGCCACCGATCCAACAATCACAGAAACATCTCATCACAAACTTGGTACTGGTGGGAAGGAAAGGCAGACAACACTCAGAGCATAGCTCCATTAGAGAGAACTGGGAAGGCTTCTCGGAGGAGGTGACATTTGAGCTGACATAAGAAGGTTGAGGTGTATGGGGAAAGAGGGAGACAGGGGTGTTGGGGCAAACATTAGCAACAGAAAAAACTCCAGTGCAAAGGCCTCGAGCCCCTGAGTGTGAATTAATTTACATCTTCCCATTTCCAAGATTCTACAGAGCCTGAGTATTTGGTTCCTGATATGTACTATTAAGTTCCTAGTTAGCTGCCGGTAGAATATGGATGATGATTTTGATTCTTTTCCTAATGGAGATGGGAAACACCTCCAAATTCAGGATCCTCATGAAATCTTGGAGACCTTAGAGTTTACGCAGTTTGTGGCTGGATTTTTATATCAACCTTGTTTGTTTTCTTCTCTTTCCAATCCTTTGACACTGGCTGGTCACTTAAAATTTAGAACTCACCCTAGGTTGTGGACGGTTTCCTGGAAGACAGCTGGTTGAGCATCCCCCCGTGTGTCTCTCTGAAATAAACATCCTCTTTGGAGAAAGGCTTTCTTTAGTGCCTTCCTGGTCAGCATCCTTTTTGCAATTTGCATTCCTGTTTTGTATGACTTCTCAGAAGGGATCTTGAAGACTAATCACTAAAATAACAGCCAAAGGTTATTATGTACTCCACCACCTTGCCAGCCCTGGGAGCTAGGTGCTATTATTATCCTATATTCACAGATGAGGACCCGAGGCTTGGGAGGTTAGGTAATGTGTCCCACATCAGTCGATAACTAACAAATGCAGATCTGGATTTTATATCTAGGACAGGCTGACTCAAGAGCCCGTGCTCTTAATCGGCGAGCCACAAGGGCTCCTTGACCCTGAATCTGAAAGTCTCCTCTTAACCTCAATTTCCCCAAGGCATTGAACACAAAGTTCTCATTCCTACAGTCCCTGTGTCGACAGTTGTGTTGGTATTTTCTCTTCCAAAGGCAACCAACTCTGGCTGACTCATGCTGAAAAAAATTTAATGGGCTGATGTTGAGAAACTCACAGAGGGGGAATTGAGAGAACTAAGCACGAAAGAGAGAAGCAGAGAGGGAGGGAGGGAAGCAGGGAGAACTAAAGCAGTCCCCTGTGTCTAGGGAACAAGACTTCTCAAGGACTCTCTCTTCTGGAAGGGGGGGGGGGGGCTGCAATGTGTTTTCCGCCCCCAGTGAAGATTCACCATTCTCGAATCTAGAGCTCGATGATTAATCTTGACCATGGACTCATCTCTTGGCCAGGGGAGGGCAGGGAGCCTTGACTGACAGTCCCATTGGAGTGGCTCACCATAAATCAGCTGATCCCCCAATGGAAAACCAGGGTGTTACAACCGAAGGAATGGAAAATGGATGTCAGGCTCTTCAAAAACCACTGACACTTACTCTACCTTCTTCTTGTTCCATCTCCTGGGGAAAGGCTGGAAGTGAGAACTCCATTTGACTTGGCCTTTTGCTCCCACTTTCAATGCCTCATCCTTACTTAAAGGGTACCTAGCAAAGTGCCGGGCACATAGT
Source organism: Potos flavus (assembly GCA_028534135.1). Classification (NCBI taxonomy): domain Eukaryota; kingdom Metazoa; phylum Chordata; class Mammalia; order Carnivora; family Procyonidae; genus Potos; species Potos flavus. The sequence continues at coordinate 115,156,879 of CM052885.1, forward strand.
AGGTGCTTAGCGAGTAAACACGGGATACGTAAATGAATGGAAAAGAGAAAACATGTCCCCAATGCTGAATTGTTGTTCCCGCTTATGAACCAGACGTTATACCTCACTCAAAGAAACCTCCTTGTGTTGGGCTCTTTGAGGTGGTCCCCAAAATGATGGCTTCTCTGTCGGAGTTCTTAACTGATTGAGAAATAAGACAAAAGGATAAGCAAGTTGTCTTAGCGCGTTGGGGATGCTGTAACAAAAATACCATAGACTGAGTGGCTTATAAAGCACGGAAATTTCCTTCTCTCAGTTCTGGAGCCTGGCAGTGGGAGAACAGGTGCCAGCCCCGTCAGGAGAGGGCCCCTCCCAGGTCGCTGACCTCTCAGAGTGTCCGCACCCGGCGGGAGGGCAAGGCAGGTCTCTGGGTCTCTTTCTTTTCTTTTCTTTTCTTTTTTTAAAGATTTTACTTATTTATCTGTTGAGAGAGAGAGCACGCGCACATGCGCACAGGGGGAGGGACAGAGGGAGAAGCCGGCTCTTAGCTGAGCGAGGAGCCCCATGCAGGACTAGATCCCAGGACTGTGGGATCATGACCGGAGCTGAAGGCAGATGCTCAACCCACTGAACCAGCCAGGCGTCCCTCTGGGTCTCTTTCTTAAGGACATTAATTCCATTCATGGGGATTCCATCTTTGTGACGTCATTCCTTCCCAAAGGCCCCACCTCCTAGTACAACAAGATGGGAACTAGGTTTCAACCTATGAATTTGGGGCCAAAACAGTCGATAGCACGGATGGGAACCAAAATGTCCCCTTTATTATTAATAGGTCCAGCTATCTCTAGGCCAGAGGCTTCCCAGAGCTGACCCCAGGAAGAACGATCCCTCCAGTTCCAGCGCTGGAGAACGTGAGCTTCAAGGACAACTCCCTGCTCCATAAGGACACAGGGGCAGAGGACGGCTCTCTTCTTCCCCAATTCTCCTGCCAGATAAATCACTCCTCCTCCCCCGGGGTGCAGAGCATAAAGGGCAGAGAAAGGCCAGGAGTTCACGAGCTGAGCGCTCCCCCCGTGGAGACATCACATCAAAACACCTGGTTTGGAAAAACAGAACATTTTGTCAAAAGACTGTGCAAGTTGTCTTAAAATAGAAATGTTACAAGCCCCCGAGAGGTCATAATTACCATTACCATCGACTGGGTGACATGCCTGATGCCGGGGACCAAACTGACTGCTGGCCCAGGGAAACAGTGGCCCCACGGCGGGGTCCAGCACTCCCGAGGTCGAACTTCTGCTCTGCCTCTTAGTAGCTGTGGAAACTGAGGCTCCTTTATGCTTCTGGACCTTGTTTCTGCAACTATAAAATGAGGATGATCAGAGATTCCATTCCGTAGGTTTGTTGGTACAGATCTCTTGGGAGAATGTATTTCAGATATACAGACTTGTATCTTGCATATAGTAGGCTCTTAATAACTGTTACCTAATGCTGTTCTTATTACGATTTTTGTCATTGGCAGGGATGGTTAGGGTCCTTGTGCTGCAGGGAAGTATAGATCTCTCTCTTCCTCCGGGTTGTCTGTTTGCTCATGTGCAGTAGAAGGAGCCCTGGGAGAGGAGTCTGGAGGCCCAAGTTCAAATTCAGGTTCCGGTGCTTTCCACCTGCATGATAATTGACGAAATCACGAAACCTTTCTGAATCTCAGTTTCCTTATCAGTTACAGGTGACAAAGAATAATAGAAAAGCTTAATTTGAACTTCGAACCTGAATTTTTGTCTTCTTTCCTCTCGGAAAGTCCCTTCCTTCCTCCTTTCATCGAGTTCAGCCAGGGAGTCACCCCTGACCCCTCCGCATGTATCCATTTGCTCCACAAATTTTAATGGGCAATGACTCCGTCTGCCAGACACTGTTCTAGACCCGGAGTGACAAATCAGCAAAACATGGTCTCCGGCTTTCTAGATTGGGGGAAACATCTTGGGACTCCTCTGTGTTGTGTTCCCCTGGGTGCTCCCTCTTCCCATTCGGATCTGCTCTTGGTGGTAGCCATAATCCGCACGATCCAGACCTAGACACACACACACACATAGACACAGACACAGACACAGACACACACACACACACCCCTTCTCTCTAGACTAGGAGCCTTGTAAATCCACTTGGATTCTAGCTGATAGTACATTGCATTTCTCCAACAGGATGCTCCTGGCCGCAGGCTTCCTCTTCACCCCAGAGCGAGATTCTGCAGAGGCATTCCCAAGCCTCTTTCTCGGAGCTCTCTCCAGGTGATGGTGGTGTTAGAGGGAGCTCCAAGGGTCTGCATCTAGGAAGGGGCGGGGATGACAGAGGGGACTGGCCACAGGTGGATTTGTGCCGAAAACGAAAGCAGACCAGCCACAAGTGAGTAGGTCATGTCCTTTCCCACCGTTTCTGTCTGGGACCCCGTTGGAAAGCTTCCCTGAGAAGGAGCTTGGATGACGTGGATCTGGGCACCCCCACACTGCCACTTAGTCCTGCTTACTGCCACTTAGTGTGGCCTTGGGTGAGCAACTGACTCTCCTAAGGCCTTGGGTCTTCCTTTTGCCCCATCTGCGAAATGGGGATGATGGCGCTTACTTCCTATGATTATCACAAACATGAACAGAGATGACATATGAGAAGCATTTAGTCTCGTGCTTGGGGTCATCATTGCTCCACAAATAGGAGCTGCTATTCCTATTAGGATGTATTGTCATTGTCCTTACAGAGGAAAAAGAGCAACGTGGTTCAATAGAAATACGTAACCGGTAAAATATAGGGCCTGAAATGTTCCTTCTGCCCCTCCCCGCTCCCCGCTGACTCCTGCTCTCCTGCTCCTGCTCAGACTGGCTGCAATGTCATCTCCGAAGAGAAGCCTGCCCTTTAAAGCAGTTAAAGGCTTTAACTGGCGGCCCAGCGGAAGCAGCTGGGCAACTCTTACGGCTACTCATGCCTTGCCCAACCCTCAGCGGTTCCAACGCTGCCTGGGCCTGCGGAGTCAAACGTGCTCCCTGGAAAACTCCAGGGCTCAGCCGAGGCTGAGAACCGCTGGACTTTGAGGCATGCGTAGGGTGGTCATTCAAAGTGCAGACCCTACAGCCAGACTGCCGGGGCTCGAATCCTGGTTCTGCAACTTGCTAGCAAGGTGATTTGGGGCAAGTTGTCAAAACTCTTAGTGTCTCAGTTTTCTCATCTATAAGATGGGTATGATGATAATACCAGACCCAGCCACACAGTGCCATAAGGATTAAATGAATTAGTATGTGATGCCCGACAGACTCATAGTGAGACCTTTAGTTAAAATTCCCTTTCGAGTTTTTAAAAAGATATTTTTATTTTGGTAAAATAGATATAACATAAAATTTTACCATTTTAACCATTATCAAGTGTACAACTCAGTGGCATTCAGTGTATTTCCAATGTTGTGCATTGGAACTATCAGTTGTTTCCAAAACTTTGTCATCCCTAGCACTGGTACTCATTAGATAACTCCCCATTCCTTCCTCCTCTGAGCCTCTGGTAACCTCTACTATACTGTCTCTAGGAGTTCGCCCATTCCAGGTACTTCATATAAGTGGAATATACAATATTTGTCCTTTTGTATCTGGCCTATTTCACTTAGCATAATGTTTTCAGTGTTCGTCCACGTAGTAGCGTGAATCAAATTTCGTTCTTTTTCCTTTTTATGCCTGAGTAATATTCCATCGTATGGATAGTCATCTGTTGATGGAAATTTGGTTTGCTTCCACCTCTGGGCTCTTACGAATAGTGCTGCTGCCAGCATTCATGCACCAGCATCTGTCTGAGTCCCTGCTTTCAATTCCTTGGGTCATGCCTAGTAGAGGAACTGCTGAGTCATATGTTAATTCTATGTTTAACTTTCTACCATTTTCCACGGAGGCTACACCATTTTACATCCCAACAGCAGTGGACACACATTTCAATTTCTCAACATCTTCACCAACACTTGTTATTTCCTTTTCTTTCGTTTCTGTTCTTTTTTTTTTTTTTTTTTAATAATAGCCATCCTAATGAGTGTGAAGAGGTATTTCATTGTGGTTTAGCTATAAGTCCTTTTGATCTCATCTAAAGGAGATTATCCACTGCCTCTCATGCACTCTCCCACAGAACACAGATCTTTACTTTCATGCTGTTATCACAGCGTGTCCTTCTGTTTGTTGAATGTTTGCCTTGCCGAGTGGCCCAGGATTTGGCAAACTGTGGCTTGAGGCTGTAGGTCAGATCTGGCAGCTGTTTTTGTATAGCCCACAAGCTAAAAATGATTTTTTACATTTTTAACTGGTTTAAGAAATCAAAAGAAGAATACTATTTCATGACATGTGAAAATCATATGAAATTCAAGTTTCACTGTGCGGGAAGACTTCCGTTGGCACCCAGCCATGCCCTTCTGTTTACGTATCGTCTGTGGCTGCTTTTGCACCATAAAGGCAAAGTTAAGAAGTTGCATCAGGAACTATGTGCCCCGAAAATATTCACTACCTGGTCTGTTTCTATGTAAAGAAAAGATTTGCCAACTCCCGAACTAGATCCGAGCGAAGGAATACTCACCCTACTGTCTCCACAACACTGGCCATGGAATGTATCAGCCCATTCTTCCACACTGACTCCTGACACAAAAATAAATCTGAGATGGAGCAGAGAACTGAATGTAAAAGCTGGAACTAGGAATCTTCTAGAAAACATAGAAGGATATCTTTGTAAACTCAGCTTAGACAAAGGTTTCTTAGGACACAAAAAGTACTAAGCATAAAATAAGTAAATTGGACAACATTAACATTTTAAAGTTCTGTTCATCCAAAGAGACAATTAAGAAAATGGACAAGCCAAAGATTGGGGAAAAGTTTTGCCATCCATATATGTGATAAAGAAGTATGCAGAATATACAAAGAATCCCTCAAATAATAATAAAAAGATAAACGCCAGGGACGCCTGGGTGGCTCGGTCGGTTAAGCGTCTGCCTTCAGCTCAGGTCATGATCCCAGGGTGCTGAGATCGAGTTCCACATTGGGTTCCTTGCTCGGCGGAGAGCCTGCTTCTCCCTCTGCCCGATGCTCCCCCTGCTTGTGCGCGCTTGCTTTCTCTAGCAAATAAATAAATAAAATCTTAAAAAAAATAAAAACAGGGATGCCTGGGTGGCTCAGTTGGTTAAGCAGCTGCCTTCGGCTCGGGTCATGATCCTGGGGTCCTGGGATCGAGTTCCGCATCGGGCTCTCTGCTCAGCGGGGAGCCTGCTTCCCCCTTTCTCTCTGCCTGCCTCTCTGCCTATTTGTGATCTCTCTCTCTGATAAATAAATAAATAAAATCTTTAAAAAATAAAATAAAATAAATAAAAACATAAAAAAACATAAACACACACTTTTTTTTTTTTTAAACGGGCAAAAGAGACTCAGTTCACAAAAGATATAGGAATGGCCAATGAGCACATGAAAAGGTGTTTGACATCATTAGTCAACAGGGAAAGACAGTTTAAAACCACAACAAAACAATTTCAAGCACATTAGAATAGACAAAAAGAAAAAGAAGAAAGACAGTCAATGTTGGTGGGGGGGTGGGGGGGGGAAACGACCCAAGCCTTTACCATGGTCCAGTTCTGTAATTCCCGAAGGGGAGAATTCTACCCCAGGTATTACCTGGGTGAAATGAAAACAAATGTCCTTACAAAGACTTAGACGTGAATGTATACAGCACCTTTATTCATAACAGCCACAAACTGAAAACAACCCAAATGGCATTAACAACAAGAAAGTTATTTTAAAATTAGGGAAATCCATACGATGGAATACTATTCAGTAATAAAACGAAATGAATGACGGGTAGACCCATTGTGGATGAATCTCAGAAGGACACAAAGTGGAAGAAAGCAGACCCAAAGAGTACATGCTGTCTGGGGCCATTTAGATGAAACTCTAGAAAGAAAATGAATCTAATCTATTAGGACCAGAAGCAGATCAGTACTTGCCTCGCGGGCGGGATGGAGACGGGTGCTTGGTATTGCCTAGAACAGGGAGGGGGAACTTTCTGGAACAATGAAACTATTCCCCAATTTGTTTGGGGTGGATGGTAATTACAGGGGTGCCTCTTGTTGCCACAACTCCGAACTAAACACTTAAGATCATTGTATTGCATGTAGATGATGCTGCCATTTGAATAATGAGAGAAGAAGAAAGGTGGGAAGATGGGCGGGTTCTGGGAGTCCGCCTCGCCTGCCCTCCCAGAGCCCAGTCCGATTTGCAAAGGAGAAGGAGAAGCCATGGTGCCTTGATGTCTGTGAGCTGCAAATGGCCCGAGGACTCATTTCCTGTTTTAACCAGAGCTCTCCCCTGAAGGAAATAACAGCAATCACTCCTCCTCCGAGCCCTGAAACTTGGAGTCTAGAAAGCCATTTCCCGGCTGCACAAAATGACAGCACCTTCCACTCAGCGGGGAACGGCTTCCGCCTGCTCTGGGGGCTTGGACCCGCCACTGGTCTGTCAGACCAGCCGGAAGCCCGCTGCCTCCAGCACGCTGCGTAGACCCCGCAGTGAGCACAGGGGTCCCCGCAAGAGGGGGTGGGGGAGAAGCAGAGGCAGAGGTGTCTCTAGTTTTATTTTATTTTTATTCTTTTTTTAAAAGATTCTATTTATTTATTTGTCTGAGAGAGAGTGTGAGAGAGAGAGAGCACAACCAGGCAGAGTGGCAGGCAGAGGCAGAGGGAGAGGGAGAAGCAGGCTCCCCGCCGAGCCAGGAGCTCAATGTGGGACTCGATCCCAGGACCCTGGGATCATGACCCGAGCCGAAGGCAACCGCTTAACCCACTGAGCCACTCAGGCGTCCCATGTCTCTAGTTTTATTCTTTAGAGGGCAAGGGAGGCAAAGCTGTCTCCGCGAGGCAAGTTGTTAAGACCCTTGATTTCCTTATAACTCCGAGGCCAGAGTCAGAATCTTTCCTTGTGGTCGGAGTTTCCGAGGGCTGTGGTAGCACGTTATCTCCAAACGAGTGTCTTAAACAATAACAACTTACCTTCCAGTGCTGGAGGTCGGGTGTCCAACACAGGCCCCGTTGGGCCAAAACCAAGGTGTGGGTAGGGCTGCGTTCCTTCTGGAGGTTCTAGGGGAAAATCCATTGCCTGGGCTTTTCCAGTTCAGAGGCTGCCTATGTTCTTTGGCTCATGGCCCTCTTCCCCATCTTACTCCTCTTGGAGCTGCTCGTGTCTTTCTTCTACAGTCACGACCCACCCCCCGCCTGCTCTCCTGTCCCCTTTCCCCCCTTCTAAGGACCCTTACCATGACACTGAGCCCACCTGGATATTTCAGGATCATCTCCCTGCTTCAAAATTAGCTGAGGGCAAGCTTAGTTCCTCAGTCTCAATTCCCCTTGCCATTCCAGGTCACCGATGCCCAGGCTCTTGGGTTAGGAGAGCGACCTCCTCAAGGGAGCCATTATTCTGCCATCCACTCTCCCTGATGTTCTAGCCCAGCATTAACTCACAGCCTCATCCTCTTAAAATGGACCCGGACTGATAGTTTGGTTCTGAGGTTTACAAGCTATACGGATAATGATAGCAACAATAGCAAAGCAATAATGATGCTGACCACACAGGCAGAAAATGCCATAAAGCAGGCACAGGAGACACACGGTCTCATTTGATCCTTCTAAGACCCCGATGGAGTAGACTGATATCATTATTCCCATTGCAGATGGGGAAACTGAGACCTAGGCAGTATAAATAACCAGCCCAAGATTGCTCAGCTTTTCATGGTGGACCCAAGTTTGGAACCCTAGTTCATCTGACTCTAGAGTCTTTGGCCTAAATAGCAAATGTCTTAAGAGCAAACCTCTACTACGTCTCCAAGTCATTTTTTTTCTGAGCAGAGATTTTTTTTTTTTACTATTTTTATTTGTTTATTTGACAGAGAGAGAGAGATCACAAGTAGGCAGAGGCAGGCAGAGAGAGAAGGGGAAGCAGGCTCCCCGTGAGCAGAGAGCCCGATGCTGGGCTTGATCCTAGGACCCTGAGATCATGACCTGAGCCGAAGGCAGAGGCTTAACCCACTGAGCCACCCAGGCGCCCCTGAGCAGAGATTTTATATGAAGATTAAAGATAACGTCTGTCCAATGCTGAGCCCATAAAAGAACCCCAACCATGGATCTTTTATAGGTAGCTCAAAGATGGTCTTGTTGCCTCTTTACGCCTCTCCTGTTCTTTCCTTCCTTCCTTCCTTCATTCCATTCATCCATCCATCCATCCACCCATCCACCCATCCATCCATCCATCCATCCAACCATCTATCCATCCATCCATCCATCCATCCATCCATCCATCCATCCATCCATCCAAGGTATCTTTTAAAGTAGATGCAATCTGGTGTAATAGTTAAGATCTAGACTTGACATTCAGGTTATCTGGGTTCAACTTGTAGTTTTAGCTGCTTCTGCGTGGGCCCATGTCACCTCTATTAGCCTTTCCCACTAGTAAAAATTGGCATGGAATTATATCTACCTTACCAAGCTGTTGGGAACACCCAACAATCATGCACGCACACCACACAAGGTAAACTCTCATGACTGAGCCACTCCTGTGTGTCCATTACTGAAGCAAGTGGTGTGAGTGGGGGAAGTATGACCTTTGTTCACAAGGATCTCTCTCTCTCTCTTTCTCTCTCTCTCACACACACACACCCCAGTTAATGACATCAAATGGGAAATTAGGAAGGACTCCAAACTGGAGCCTGAGACAGTAAATATAACATGGTTCTAATTCATGGTTAGGAAATCCACGAAGGACTAGGTCAGCGTGTACTCAGAGAAAGGAAGGGCTCGGTAATAAAGAATGTGGGGTGAATCACACAGCCCATGGCTGCCTGCAGTCCTGGAAGTGGCCCTCCACCGTCCTGCTGGGCTATTTTAGTCACCAGATGTGGTCTAGCTTAGCACGTCTCCTGCACAGCTGTCCACATATGAACTTTGCCATTTGCGCCATATCTGACCCCGGCTCGTCTAGTATTCTCTTTAAAGCAATCCACTATTTGTACTTAACCACATTTATACAAAACGGAAACTTTATGTCACTGTGTTAATGGAAGACTGATTTGCTGGCCAGAGATAGAAAGAAACTGAAAATGAATACATCGACTATTAAAAGTAATACATAATTTGTCCATACACCTCTTCCTGTTTTTCTGTATCCCTCCTGTGGTTGCCATAACATACTTTGGGAGACACCATTCTCATGGAAGGAATGGAGGATTCTGCAGCTTTAGATGCATGATGCCTAAGCTTTCTGCTTCTCAGGTTCTTACCGTTGAGATGGGATGTTAATACAAATAGTCACCATTATTGAGAAATGCCTGAGCCCAGCAGGGGTACACCCAGCAGCTCATTCAGTTCCCACGAAGTTCCCATAATGACATATTGTTATTGAGGTTGTATCTATAAGGAAACCAAGTCACAGAGAGTAAGTGACTCTGCCCATCACCCAGCTCCTGCCTGAAAGAGCAGGAATGAGAGCCTGAGGCCATCTGAATACAAACCCTTGACTGGGGCGCGATACTGCCTCTCTGGGCTAGCCTCCATCCTCAGCAGCCGAGAGCAATCAAAGTAGGGAATGCTTAAGAAGATGTAGGGGAAGGGAGGGGAGGATATTTAATTGGCACTTAGCATGGACCAGACCCCCTTCAAATACTCTTTCTGTATTAATTTATCTCGTCTTCATAGCTGAATTGCGATGGAGGTCTTATTACGGTTCCCATTTTACAAATGGGAATGTTGAGGCACAGAGTCTTTGATTTATTTGCAACTGGTAAATGGTGAACCTGGACTGGAACCCAATGGGTCTGGCTGCAGAGCCCGCGTCTACACAACCGATAAAGGCATCGTACAGATGGCACGGCAGTTTATGTCATCACCTGTGACAGTTTTCACTCTGCAATTGAACACTTATCAGTCGGCCCCAGGTCTTATCTAGCCCCTGCCAAGCCACACTTTGCTTTATTTCCTCTTTGAGGAAATTCAGATGACCGTGGCCTTCTATGAAATTAACCTCATGCAAGGTGCTCATTCATTCAGTCCTCTAACCGACATCTTGGATGCGCCATCGATGCCCACGCTATGCCAGGAGCTGCGCCATGAGTTCAGAAACAAGAAGGCAGTCGTGTGTGATGCTCAGAGGGGAGAGCTGCAGTCACACAGACCTGGGAGCTATGTCCAGCGCTAGCGTGCTCCAGCCGTGGGACCTTCGGTATAAAACCCTCCGAGAATCTATTTCATCATCTGTAAAATAAGTTTACGACAACTACCCATAACTTTTTTTTTCCTCCATCATTTACTTTTCAGAGAGGATTTTTTGGGTGAGGGTTTACTTAAGAATACCTCCTTAATCCATTTCATCCCGTTGAGTAGAGGATGTCGTGATCACTGTCACGTTTGTTTGTTTGCTGATTGTAAAAGGAATCCAGGCTCACAATCGTATGTCTCAAAGCCTAAGGGCCAGATGCATTTTGCAAGCAAGATTTTTTTTCAGATTTTAGAAGTGTTTTATTTATACTGAATATCAAATTAACAGTTTAATACTTCTTCAGAGAAATGCATGAATATTCGCACCACCTGAGATCATTAAGGGCCCTCACATACACTCAGAGGAGTCCAGATTTACCATCAAATAAGCTTTGTGGATTTTGGAATTGCAGGTGAGGGATTATGAATGGGACCTGCACGTGGTATAATAGAAAATTTGGAAAAACACTGTCAAGTATTAAAAACGATCATATTTCGAAGAGATAACTACTTAAATTTCCATGTACATTTTCTTCTTTTTTAAAAAATTTATTTATTTTAGAGAGAGATAGAGAGAATGCGCATGGAGGGGGGTGGAGCCAAGGGAAAGGGAGAGAGAAAGAGAAGCGGGTTCCCCACTGAGTTCAAAGCTTGACCCAGATCCGGATCTCAAGACCTGGAGATCTCGACCCGAGCCAAAATCGAGAGTTGAACGTTTAACCCACCGAGCCACCCAGGAGCCCCTCCGTGGATCTTTTCTAATTCATTGAATTATTCAAGAATATTATCAAACACCTATTGGATGTTCCGGTCTAATGGTTCTCAGTCAGAGGTGATTTTGTCACCCAAGGGACATTTGGCAGTAACTGGAGATTTTTTGGTTGTCATAACCGGTGGGTGGGTGGGGGGAGGGGCCCCACTGGCATCTCGCCAGGAGAAATCCTCAGTAGAAGTCCTTGCTGGCCGATGCCGGCACACACCCTGCAATGCACAGGGCAAGCCGCGGCAGACAATGCTCCAGCCCCAAATGTCAGTAGGGCCATGACTGAGAAACCCTGGTCCAGGTTCTGGGCATATAGCAATAAACAAAACAATAAACAAATTAATGTTTACTTTGCATGTATAAAATACATACACATAGACAGATATATATGTGTTTTAAAATTTTGGTATTATTCAGTATATAGTTTTTTAGTTAACATTGCTTCATAAACATTTTACAATATTATCAAAAATTCTTCAAACACATGATTTTTATGCCTGTAATACATTCCTTCAGAAAGATGTAAAAAAATTTTTTAGCTATTTCTTTTTATTAAAATGGATTTTTCCCCCATTTTTTCTATTATTTAAAAAATACCATGATGGATGTCCTTACATCCGAATCTCTGATTATTTCATAAGATTCTAAGGCTTGAGGTTCATTCTAGAAGCGAGGAGATTGAATCAAAGGGGTATACACTTAAAAATCATCCTCAATGTACATGATGAAATTTCTTTGCAGAAAGGTTGTCCCAACCGTATTTGGTGTAAGAGTTTACATTTAAAAATCAGGAGTCTTAAGATACTAAATAACAAACTAGCTAGTTCAAGCTAGCAATAACACATCTAGAAAATTCTGATAACTGGAAGAGGCCTTTAGAAAGAGGAGAATATAGTTTGTTGGGCTCAAGGTCTACTTTCCGTTTGAACCTGAGTGGATTGAGTGTACTTCCTTTCAATCAGTCCCATGGTACTCATTGTGGCTTAATCATCCCACAACGCAAACAGATTGGATGCAGTTCAAAGACTGGGTGGCAAAACCTAATTAAGAAGTGACTGACTTATGGGAAAAGGTGAAAAGAGCTCAGAGTCTGAAAGCCATGCTGTAGAAACTCCTGGAAGGGGGGGCGGTGGGGACTCACCATTTCTAAGCATGGACATTCAGTAAATAAAAGAGGAGGAGAGGAACTTCTGGTGAGGGGCAGGGGTTCACAGGGTAATGGGATCTACTTGAACAATGGGAATTCCAGAGTGAACCTCAAGAGGAAACTTCCCTGTGGTTCTCAGTAAGAATAATCTGTCAAGGAAATGCTAGAATTCCTTTACAAGAGTTAGTAGGTAAACCAGCAAGGGAACACAGGCCAATCAGATAACGGGATTTTGTTCTCCAGAGGCTGTTGCATGAGACCTTAGCAGAATGGGTAAGATTCTCCCTTCCTCAGGAGGTGAAAGAGTGCACAGAGGGTCTGCTGTAAATCGCAGTGGAGTGGAGAACCTTGAATCGAAGGGAAGAGAATCCACATTTTATTTGAGGCTGAATACTAGCCTCGCACCAACAAAAAGCTCCTCATTTTTTTTTCTGTGAAGAGATGGATCGTAAATGTTTTTGGCTATGTGGCCCTCCAGGCTGTGTCAACTGCTCAACTCTGCCTTTGTTGGCCTAAAGCCGTCATTCACAATGTGTAAATAAAGGGCACGGCTGTGTTTCAATAAAACTTTATTTACAAAACCGGACAGTGCTCAGGGAGCATGACTTGCTGACCCCTGATCTGGAGGAATGGGAAAGAAGCAGCTTAAAGAAATAAGGAAATGTGGGTTCAAATGCCGTTTCTACCCCCTACAGGCCACGTAACCCCAGGCGAGTTAATTGACTTTCTTGAACATCACTTTTCCTGACCCTGAAAAGGGGTTAATTGGAGTATGTACCTTAGGAAATTGTTCTCAGAACACAATAGAACAATGCCTGAATAATGTTGAGCATAGGTCTAAGCACACAGAAGTTCTGTAATAAGAGCAAGGGAAGAAAAAATAATTTTGTTAAGATCTTTATCCCATGGTATTTAAGTTTGTGTAAATGTTTCCTCCAAAAGCCATCATCTCCTGAAGTTCATCTTTTTTATTTATTTATTTGTCAGAGAGAGAGAGAGAGAGAGAGAGCACAAGCAGGAGGAGCGGCAGGCAGAGGCAGAGGGAGAAGCAGACTCCCCACCGAGCAGGGAGCCCCACGAGGGACTGGATCCCGGGACCCTGGGATCATGACTTGAGCCGAAGGCAGACGCTTAACCGACTGAGCCACCCAGGCGTCCCAGTTCATCTTATTTAATATGGTCCCAGTTGCCTGCACACGTGGTGGGTGATTTGTCTTGTAGGATCCAAGTGCCTGCGCCTTGACCCCTCGTGGGTGACCGTCTCGTAGGGTCTCTCAGAGCAGGAGCGGGGATGAGGATTGGGCGTCCATGGCTCAGCCAGGGAAAGCAGCCAGGAGATGGGGAGCGGGGGAAGCAGGGCAGGGCAGGGAAGACGCTCCGTGGAGCTTTGTCTCAAGTGGGATCCAGCTTGGCCTGACCCCTCAGGGAGCCCCGGAATACATATGGCGCCACAGCGTTAGCCTCACCTGGAGGCCAAGGGGCTGGCCTTGCACACTCCGGACAGGTGGTTGCTGGCCATGGGCTGTCCTCATGAAGGGTGAGGAACTCAGGTTACGTACAAGTGTATGTGTTCTGAGGTCATGCCCTGAGCCACCCGTGAAGCCCCGCGGCTTATAGAAGGAGGGGGAAGGGCAGAGCCACGGCGCCTACGTCGTCATCTGTCACTCCAGAGATAAATTGTTTAGCTTAGAGGCTGAGCCCAGGAACGGTGAGGACCTTGGCGGTGAGGTTCTCATTCTGCAGGCACAGGAAATGGCTGCGTTCCCGGTGACCGGTGGCGTTTCCTTCTCCCGGAGGAGCGAGTGGCCTCATGCAGACGATCCAGCACTGGGCTTGGCACGGTGGCCCTAACGTGACGGTGAGCACCTGCCGGGGGTTTTGGCCTCTCGTGGGAGTGCGGTCCAGTTCTGGCTCTGCCACTTGAGCCATGTGACCCCGAGCCGGTGACTCGGCCTCCCTCCGCTTTTAGTTTCGTCTTCTATAAAGTGGGAATGAGAATATGTCTTAATTCATGGGGGTTTTGTGACAATTAGAGTTAATGTTTATAAAATACTTAGTACAAATTAATGTTTACTACATGGTAACTTTTTTTTTCTTTTTCACAGTTGTGGTGGTGTGCTTTGTTTGTTTTGTTTTTGTTTCTGGTTTTTTGGTTTTGGTTTGTTTTTCGAGAAGCAGCCTGTGGGCTGCCTCTCCAGCGTGTTACTTTGGACTTTTGCCATATCTGTTACCACTTTGTCCTATTATGTATTTAATATACATTAACTGTCTCTACAGAAAAAACCCTTTAAACACTATAAACTTGTACAGAAGACTGGTGCAACAATGGTTTGGGTGAACTAGCACCCGGCACGTGTCAGGTTCGCTGTAAATGAGACCTATGAACACCATTAACATTGACATTGAGCAGCTGCTAGTTCTGTATCCTACCTGAGAACTTGCACTGACCCATTTCATTCCTTCCTTTTAGAATCAACTCTTTGGCATTCCCTCCGCTGAATGAGGTCACATCTTTGCTCCTGCATGAGCTCATTGATGTGTTCCCATAGTGGCTTTGCTTGGCTAGGAATTTTCTGCATAATATCAGGGGATTCCCCCCCCCCTTTTAAATATCTTGGGCTCTGACAGATTACAAGGAAGTGGTTACTCAGCGCGGAGGGCCCACGACCGATTACACGGAGCCGTGGAAATCCCCCTTCCTTGCCTAAAATAACTGAAACTGGAATGCGACAATATAAGCTTTGTCCAGGCTTGAAACAATATCCTTTCCAAGTGGATTTTGTACGGAAATACTTACCAATCTACGGTGGTAGTTCTCACTGACAGGCTAGAAAAAGGTTAGTCATTCCGTGTTCCACAGCTAAAAGGGCCATTGTTAGTCACGATGAGTCCCAGAGGGGTGAAATTTAAGTAGGTAGACGTGGTGATATTGGATTCATCTGACTTCTCCCCGCCCCTTATCCCATTTGATCTCTTTACTATCACAAAAATCTAATTCCAGAAACAGACATGCTTTCCATTTATTCAATTACTTTCATTGCAAGTCTGTTTGTGACAACCTTCCCTTGGACACTCCCAGGCAGATTCTGGGGAAACGAGAGAAGGAAATGCCCAGGTCCTTATGGCAGAACAGAGTTCGGAGTGGCTGAGTCAGGACGAATGTCTGTGAGTTCAGAGTCCATAGCAATTTTCATTCCCATGTCTCGAGTTGGATCAGAAAGGCCATAACTAGAATGAGGGCAGGTGTCCAGCCTGCATCTGACTCAGGGTAAAGAGATTTGGTTTGGAGGACTATCCTAACTCCGAAAGGCTATTCTGACTCTTGTAGACTTAAAAAAAAAAAAAAAAAAAAAAAAAAAAAGACTGGGCAGGATCTTGAGAAATGCTTCACTGTCTGTTTTTTAAAAGTTGTATTTGTTATCACTTACAAAAATTCATTTGAGGCTAAGAGGAAAGGGGGCAAGAATCAAAACGGGAAGCCATAAAAAAAAACTTATTTTTTTTTTTTTTAGGTTCCAAGAAATTTTGTTATTGCTGGTCATATTAGCCAGTGTTAAGATTTTTCTCGAGGCCTGAACTCCTGGCCTATGATTTATGGAGACAGAGCACCCATGTCAGGGAAGCTTTCCTTCTAAAGGAAGAAAGGGGGGCAGAGTGTAAAGGTCATTTGGACTCACTGTTTCTGGCTGAGGTCTCTACAGGTTGACACTGTCCACGCAACTCGGGGATGGTCCCCCTCCCACAGACTGGGGGGCGGAGAGCGCCCAGAATGTGGATTTACTCCTACCAACAAATGAGCCCCAGTAATGGGGGGACTTTGGAGCTCACTCAAGACTTTTCTCTTTTTTGCCTTTCCTCTCAGTTTTTCTCACCAGTGTCTCATTTGCACATTGAATTTACATGACTCCCAATTCTGCAGTCCCGGGCTTGGCCAGGGGTAGTAACGGGAGAGAGAGAAAAACAGTCATGTTGGTGATGCTGGCAATGGCTCCTGCCAGTTCTCCAAGGAGCTTGAGCTGGGAGGACATGCCTCTTCCTTCCTTAGGAGGGAGAACCCTCTTAACCCTTAGTGTGGAAACATAGTCTACAAATTCATTTTTTTCTCAGACCAGGGTACCTAAATGTAAGCCAACTGGTGTACCTGGTATTCGAAGTAATAGTCATCTCTGTATTCCAGAATAATCTGATGCGAATGCCTAGGGAACCGTGGAGAGTTGTCATGACCACCTGGTTTGTAATCTTTGAATACTATTGAAACCATTGAGTACACATAAAAAATTGAGTACACACGTAGAATGCGTTCTGGGTTGGGTATGGATCCTAAGTATAGTCAGTGGTATTCTTACCTGGGACTTTTGTTAGGACTATAGGGAAAAACTCTGTTTGCGAGTATGTGTGTTTCCTTTGGACTCAGAATCCATGAGGATCTTCTCTGCCTGAAGCTACTAACGACAGCTTCGCTGCCCTCACATGAAGAGAGTGTACCTGGAAATGATGCCAACATAAAGGAAAAGAAAGCCAAGAAATGGAGAATGACGTGCTCCTGCTAACTGCATTTACATCCTGGATCCAGCTATGCCTGAAGCCAGCAATAAATTTGGATGCTTCAGTTACATAAGATGATAATTTCCTTTGTAATTCTTAAACCGGATTGAGTTATGTTGCAGTCACTTGCCACTAAGGTAGTCTTGGCTATGACATCAGCCTTCTCCCGATGTGAACTCGCAGTAGTGGGTTAATGACCACACTTTGCAAGAGGGAAAATCCTCTAATCCCAAGACTCAAGTGCTTACTCTCGTCTGTGCTCAAGGGTAGACTTTAATTTTAAGGACTCGGTCTGCTTTGGTGGTCGGTGCTTTTTCCGAGGGGAAACAAAAAGGTATTCTAATTGCTATTGAAGAAGCATTTATGGCATAACTTGGGGTCAGTCCATGCTATCGAATGTTGGTATCTGTGGTGAGTTCAAAGTATTTCTTTAATCATTAGTTTTTATACAGAAGTGTAAACTCACCCTCTGAGTCCGTGGTTGGCTAATAGTTCTTCCCCCTCCCTTTGAGATGGCTCCTGGCTTACATGTTACATTTATAACAACCACCTACTCCCAGACATCTGTCCTTAATGAGCCTCTGTGTAAGGCTCTGGCGTGTGGGCTGTGTCCCCGGAGTCCCGTGGCCTGGATATCACCAGGTACCCATTTCCCGTGGCTGCCCACTGAGTGAGCGGAGATTTCGCCATCAGGAGCAGAAGCCTCTGACTTGTTTTTCTCGTAGCGATAATGCTCCATGCCAAGTCATCCCCAGAACAACGTGCAACCAGGGACGGGGCTGAGCTGCCTAGAGATGCAAAAGGAAAATTTTGTAAGCTCGTTGCATAACCCTTTCCTCCTGTTAGAGCTTGTGCCAGACAAGGCTCTCCCTCTCTCGGTCTTCCAGAGAGCTGTGTGCCCCCGGGCAGGGAGCAGGTTGGGGATCTATCTCGAAGAATATGGACACTCAACAGGGACAGGGCCTGGGACCGCACGGAAGTGGGGAGAGGCTCGGGTCGTGCCTCGTCGATGAGGCTTCTGACATCTCAAGAAATAAAAATGAAGAATTGCCAAAACAAGGGTTACCAAAAAGTATGGAATTTTTTTCAGCATTTGCATTGAATGAAATGAGACCTTGAACACACACACATACAAATTACCGGTCACTGTAACGGTATCGTGCTTTATTCAGGATTGTAAGATTTATAAGGCATATATTACCTTACATGAACCACAGGCAGCATGATCTATGGATGGAGGCCTGCGATCTTCTTAGAGATGGCATCAGAAGGGCGACACGAGGCTTAGGCCGAATGACCCCGGACCCCTCACTGCCAGCCCCACTGCATGACATTAAAATTAATTTTAAAAAGTGATTAAGTTGTGTCTTGTGTCTCCCACCTTCTTAGACTTGGGACCGAAGGGCACTGTACAGTAGCAGAACTTGACATTCAATGCCTGCTCTGTGGCTTTGCCCAGACCAGCTGTGTGACCTCAGGGAAGTCACTTAACCACTCTGGATTTCCCCATCTATAAAAATGCAAGTGTTGGATGATGACCTTGCAAGTTCCTTCTAAAACTGCATGATTATACCAGATCCATGTGAACGGTCTAGGTCCTCGCAGTATAGTGGTGGGGGTGGAAAAAATAGCAAATACTACTCCACCCAAATCTAAGTTCTTGCTTAAATACTATAGGGGCCTGGGGTGGTGGATGGGAATAGGGAGGTGGGAAATGTGTGTGTGTGTGTGTGTGTGTGTGTGTGTGTGTTGACAATCAGTGAAAATGATAGCTGAACAATGCTACAGTGGATGCCTTGAAGAATAACAGAGCAATGAAAGGAGAGAGCGAGTGGACAGGAAGTCTCTGGACACTAATAAAGGATGTGTGCAGAGGTGGGTGGGGGGCTCAAGGCAGAAGGGCCCAGTAGAAGCAGGAACTGACTCCCTGGCGGGTCAAGAATAGGAGAAGGGAGAGAAGAGGAAGGAGAGAATACCAATGATCAGAAGTGCCATCAGGCAGGTCTAGATTTGAATCCAGACTCAAACCATTTACCAGCTGCGGGACCTTACGTCCTCCTGCCAGTGTGATCCTTAGCCTCCTCATCCAGAAGGGAGGAGAGTAAGAAGCTCTACCCTGAGGAGTGAAATGGAATAACGTCTCCAAAAGGCCCAGCCCAGAACCGGCCCCGTGTCTAAACGCCTCACCGATCATTAGCACGGTGCTCGCTCATACTGAGCGCCAACCCAGTCCTGTTTCCTCGGGGTTACTTCCTCTCTCACCTGCTCCAGACAAGCCCAGGAGGCAGGCACTAGTATGACCCCATCTGATGGAGGAGGAGGCTGAGATAAGGCATCAAGCCAAGGCACGAAGGTTAGTCATCATTACTTGTCCCCTGATAACACCAGAGGGGGGCAAGAGGAGCGAGCCTTGTAATCGGAACATCAGCATCGACAGGCGCCACATACTGAGGCTGGGACTTTTCTGGCGGTGCAGAGAGAAGAGATACCACCTTTGACAAAAGTACATCGGTTCCATCCAACACGCAATGTATCATATGGAGGTATAATTTCCATACAACCCAATGGACCGATGGGTCTTGTTTTGAATTCTGACAAATATATATAGCCTTGCAACCATTATCGAAACCGTGACAATGACTGACTGGCTTTCTGTCTCTGTAATTCTGCCCTTCCTAGAATTTCACAGGCATGGAATCATATCCTTCTTTTGCTGAACGTGTTTTTGAGATTCACCCTTTAGTAATTAGTAATCCCTTCCCTTATACTCGCTGAGTAATATTCCGTCACAGGGATGGACCACAATTTGTTTATTCATTTACCAGTTGATAAACATTTGGGTTACTTTGAGTTTTTGGCTTTTATAAACACAGCTGCCATGAATGATTGCACACAAGTTTTTGTGTAGATGTATGTTCTAATTCTCCTGGGTAACACCTCCGAGGGCAATTGCTGGGTTGTATGCGGCACGTTTCACTTGATAAGAGACACCAAATTATTTGACAGAGTGGCTGCACCATTTTGCGTTCCCACCAGCATTGTACAAAAGTTCCAATTGCTCCACATCCTTGCCAGCAGCTGGTATTATCAATTTTTAAAATTTTATCCGTTCTAGTGGGTGTGTGGTAATATTTCACTGTGGTTTTACTGGGCATTTCCCTAATGGCTGACAATTCTGAGTACCTGCCCGTGTCCTTATTTGATATTCTTGTATCTTCCCTTGTGAAGTGGTCTGTTTAGATATTTTGCCCATTTAAAAAAAACCGTTTGTCATCTTATGGAGTTGTAAGGAGTTCTTTATATATTCTGGACACAAGTCTTCTATCAGATATATGCTTTGCAAACATCTTCCCCATTTTTGACTTGCTTATTCATTTTCTTAAGTGTCTTTTGAAAATCAAAAGTTTTTAATTTTATGAGAACTAATTTATCTATTTTTTCTTTCATATGGATGATCTTGTATCTTTTCTTAAGATTTTATTTATTCATTTGAGAGAGAGAAAGAGCAAGAGAGGGGGGAAGGTCGGAGGGAGAAGCAGACTCCCCGCTGAGCAGGGAGCTGGATGCGGGACTCAATTCTGGGACTCCAGGATCATGACCTGAGCTGAAGGAAGTCGTTTAACCAGCTGAGCCAAGTGCCCAATGATCTTGTATCTTAAGAAATATTTGCCTGGGGCGCCTGGGTGGCTCAGTCGTTAAGCATCTGCCTTCGGCTCAGGTCATGATCCCAGGACCATGGGATCGAGCCCTGCATCGGGCTCCCTGCTCAGCGGGAAGATTGCTTCTCCCGTTCCCTCTGCTTGTGTTCTCCTCTTTTGCTGTGTTTCTCTCTGTCAAATACATAAAAGTCTTAAAAAAAAAAAAATTTGCCTAACCCAAAGTCACGAAGATTTTTGCCTGTGTTCCTCTAAGAGTTTTGTAGGGTTAGCTCTCTCATCTAGGTCTGTTAGCTCTATAGCCCATTTCAGATTAATATTGTAGGTATACCGTGAGGAAATGGTTAAGTTTCACTATTTTTGCATATGGATATCCAGTTGTTCCAGATCATTTGTGGAAAAGACTACCATTTTCCCATTAAATTAACTCGGTACCTGTTTATAAAATCAACTGACCAAATTTGTGCGGGTCTATTTCCAAACGTTCCATTGATCTATATATCGATATTTACAGCAATAACACCCTGTCCTGATTACCGCAGATCTGGGGAAAGTCTTGAACTCTGGTAGCTGAAATCTTCCACTTTTGTTCTTTGTTTTTTTCCCCAACATTCATTTATAGGCCGCCAACTATGTATCTAGTCCTGCTCATTCGTTCACTGATTCGTTCAAGAAATATTCCTGGAGCATTTATTAGGTGCCAGGCTTGACTTTAGGTGCCAGGGCTCAGTCGTGATAAAAATATATACATTTCCTCAGTCTCATGGAGGTTATAATCTATTGGGAGTTGAGGACGGGGGAGTCCGAATGATAATCAGAAAATATATATTTCATTTTTCAAATTCATCTATTCATACATATATATATTAGTCAAATACATTGTGTGTGTGTGTGTGTGAGAGAGCAGGCAGCAACAAGTACCACGAACAAAAATAAAGCAAAGGAAGGAGGGGAACAGGGAGGGGAGGCTCTCTGAGGGCAACAGGTGACCATAACCCCACAGCAGCAAGACTTTGAGCCAAACGAGACATGCTCTTTGGGGCGGAGGGGTAAAGACGCGCCCAGAGCCGGAAACGGAGCGGGAAACGTTCCCACGAGGTTTCTGCACTCTGTATAGAAGAAACGATCTAAGTTTCTTAAAAAGAATTCCACTTCGTGGTCATTTCTATGAACAAAATAAATGGAATGAGCCGCATGACAGCTGAACTGAGATTTAGACTAGGAGGGGCAGGCAGTTACAGGAGGCCCGGGACAAGAGCTTTCAGGAGAGAGACGAGCAGGCTGAAAGGGCTTGGGGCGTCCAAGAAGCAGAAAGCAGGCTCATACGAGTGAGTCTTTCAGATGGAGTCCACGAGTGCCCGCAGGGTACAAGTTTCCATTCTGTTCTAAGGGGCACTGGACGCCAGTGGGAGGCTCCAAGGAGGGCAGTGACAAGACTGATTTCCGTTTGGGGACGCTTGTGTGTGCTTCAGGGTGACTTGGTGGCCTGCGTCTCGTACATTTCTTCAGTCCTGCGAACCCGCTGGGCTGTGCCATCTGGCGGCTTCCTGGAAAGCCCCTAATCTGGGACAATTTATGAAAGTGTCCAAGCATAGATGTGCTTCACAGTTTGACTGTCGCATTGTCCCAGGTGCAGACAGGAACTCTTCGCTTTATTAGAATGAGGAGTGAATTTTAATAAACGGCGCGAGCACGCGTGTGTGTGTGTGTGTGTGTGCGCGCGTGTGTGTACGCGCCTGTGTGTTTGGAATTCTTAATCTTGATGAGTCATGAAGTATATTTCCACATTCGGTTCCTGTTTACTGTTTATAGTCTCTCTCTGTCCCCAGCTTTTTGAAACATTTTTTATTTGGAAGTAATTTCGAATTTACCCCAAAAACTTCAATATAGAATAATATGAAGAATTCTTGCATGCCTTTCACCAGATTTGTCTACTAATGTTTTACCCCATTTGCTTGATTGTCTGTGTGCTCTCTCCCCCTCTCCAGGCACACATACACACAAACACGAATAATTTATTTGTTTTCAGAACCCCCGTGGTTGTTATATATTCACCATTGTCCTCGACTTTCAAATACCCCGGGTTCCTATTTGCTAAGAATGGAGATGGTCTCTTACCCACCCCGGGACAGTTAACTTCACACATTAATTCTGATGTACAACTGATCTTCGATCTAATTTATCACCCATATTCCAATTTTATCTGTTAACCTTACACGATTTTTTTTTTAAAGATTTCATCCATTTATTCATGAGAGACAGAGAGAAGGAGAGAGGCAGAGGGAGAAGCAAGCTCCCCAAGGAGCGGGGAGCCCGACGCGGGACTCGATCCCAGGACCCAAGATCATGACCTGAGCTGAAGGCAGATGCTTAACCAACTGAGCCACCCAGGCGCCCCTAACTTACGTGATTTTAATAGCACTCTCCCCTCTAGCATAAGTACAGTCCAGATGCAGGATTTGCATTCAATTTTTACTTTATTTTACTTTTTTTTAGCCTTCTTTAAACCTGGAACATTTCCACAGCTTTTCTGCGTCTTTTGTGACATTAGTATTTTTGAAGAATAGCGCCCCCTCCTCTGTCCCTTGCCCCATTGTAATAGAATGTTCCTCATTTTGTGTTTGTCTAATGATTCCTTGTGATTAGGTATAGGCTACACATTCTGGGCTGCAATGTGGGGCATACAGGATGTCGTCTGCTTCTTAGTTTATCACCTCCAGAGGCAAACGATGTCTCTCTGTCTGTCATTGGGAAGGTAAATACCCCCAGCCTTTTAGCCAGTGTTTGTGAGTGACAGGGGGTGGGAGGGAAGAAGAAAGTTAAAAAAAACAAGGAGGCTTATGACTCAACATTAGTTAAGTTCCTGCGTCATCTTTGTTGCTGACTTAACCACCCTTAAGCAAGGGTTTGTATAATCACGAGGGGTGAGCACACGCGTGCACACACACCCCCCCAAGCTAAGGTCCCGCTTTGCAATTTTTCTTTTTTTTTTTAGTTGACCAACAAAATTCTGTTGTCAGCCCATGGAGCACTGGGAGAAATAATGTGGAGAGATTTCGAAATTCTGATTAAG
The DNA here is from genome assembly GCA_028534135.1 of Potos flavus. NCBI lineage: Eukaryota > Metazoa > Chordata > Mammalia > Carnivora > Procyonidae > Potos > Potos flavus. Next base: position 115,180,330 of record CM052885.1, read on the forward strand.
GCTTCACCTATAATTATGACTTCTTAATTCTTCGGCACTTACAGGATTTGGTGCTATGGTTGGGACGTTTGTGGGTACCAGTCAAGCATATGCATTCGCTTAAAGCAGTGGTTTTCAGCCCTGGCATTTCATTAAATTCTCCTGGGTGCCCCTACCACCCGCTGCTGCTCGGACCTCGCCCCAGATCCACTGAATCAGAATCTCCAAGGTAGGGTGCAGGGATGGAAGAATTTTTCAAGCTCTGTGGGAGTTTTTAGCATCCTATCAAGGTGAAGAACTACCAGCTTGAAGGTCCGATGCCAGCGCTTTGGTGATCCCCGGTCTTTAATTTTTGGTTAAGTGCTCCCTTAGATAGCCAAAGTACATCGAGCACCTACCCATATCATGGACAGTCACAGATTTGGCGCTCATCGCATCTGTTTTCTCTTCCATAGGTGAAAAGCTCCGTGGCTTTCCTTTGGCTAACCGCCATCCCCACTTAGAGCTCCTGTGGTTGTGGGGACTGACACTGAATCCTGACTTCAGGAATGGCCATTGATTTCTAGGCTTGGCAAATTGGACCGATTCATGAATGGTCCAAGTAGGTCTGATGAGGCTTGAGTGAGACTTTCACTGGAATTATCGACAAGGAAGTGTTTTTGTTCTGCTGGCGTGTAAAAGTGAGAGATTTTAAATGTGAAGTCACCAGGGACTGCTACAGAAAGAGAACCTACCCAAGAGTGAAGCCAACACAGAAGCAAGCAGGAAGAGACCACCCTGGTGGATATATGGCTCGGACCCCCCAGTCTGGATCAAGCCATGCCTGAAGCTATCAATCCTCACTCCTTAAGTTCTATGAGCCAACAAATTCCTATTTTGCTTAAGTCGGTTTGAGGTTTAAGAAGCAGGTAAGACCAATCTCAGCTTAAAGACCTGGTAACTTGCCCTGAGAGTGAAAGTTATCAGACTCAAGAAAGCCTTATAGAAGGAGAGCTCAAACCCTGGTTCTCTGGCCTGGGACAGTGGGATGTCACAATCACTGAGTTCCCAGGCTCCAGCTTCCTCCTCAATGGGGCAGGGGTGGGATAATGGGGTTAGCTCTACAGTATTGCCCCAGGATTCAACGGCATAGCCTGCCATGGTCCCATGCAGCGGATGCTGGTTGATGCCATTTCTAGAAGCCTGTGTAAAATTCGAGAAGACATTTGGGAAGTTGCTGGAGCAGGAGATATGGGTTTCTCAAATGAAAACTGCCTCCTTTGGCCACTGCCCCATCCTCTCTGTTTGGGTCATGTGGACGTGGGCAGGAGGCTTGAGCCCTTCCTGGCAAGGCCACTTTCTGTGCTCTGTCTCCCCTACCCCGCTCCTATCCCCCAGTTTAGGCAGAAGCCCGTGCTCCGTCATCGTTGTCCCTGTCACATGGTGCATACCCTCCATCGCAGCCCTCTCCCACCTGTCCTGCTGTGGACCCAGTGCATTAGGGTGACACATAATCTAAAAGCTGATGGCAGCTCAAGCCCTAACAATTTGCAGAGCCACCTGAGAGGCCCTAACGTCCCGGTGGGCTCCTCTTCCCAGCCGCGACGATGTTCAAAGAAAAAAGTATGAAACCATAAAACGGAATTACAGTTTTTGAAATGACACCCAACATTATAGGCTCAGATGAAATTATTTTCTTTGGAGATGCTCTCTTTCTTCCTTGGGGAGGTGAAGCCCTTCTTTGCCAGCGCCTCAACGCGGCGACTAGTCGCGGGTGGATGACCCCCACGCTGGCTTGTCCGCCCAGCACGGCTAACGCACCTGCCACCTCGTCAGCTCAGCAGCCCCAGAGGCAGGGGGAACTCTGCACGCGACCTCTGTTTTCCAGATGAAGAAGTGGAGACTCTCTTAATCTTCTGTCTTTCTGACTGTATCCATCCATCCGTCCATCCATCTATCCATCTGTCTCTCTGTCCACCCATCCATCTATCTGTTATCTATATCATCTATGTATCTTTGCCTCTTACCCCTGACTTTGAACTTGCTCAGGTCTGTTACGTTTTCTGTAGAGCGACCTTATTCATCACCTATCAGGACACTTTGGGGAGAGAACGGAGGCACGGTTGGTACTTAGGCATACACTGGCGAGGGCTGGGTACCCTGGGATGTGGGGGGTGGAGTGGGGGGTGGCGGCCAGGTGTTTCTCCCCAGTCCTTGGCTCATCACAAGGGCCCCATAAAGGCATGCTGAGTGTGTTTTATCAACGGTCTCAGAAGGGGTGGTAAGGAAAGCTCATGTGTTTCATTCAGAGAGAAACTGACTTACGGAACGGTGGCTTACAAAAGTCACAGAGAGGAAGTCACAGGTGAGGTGGGACCAAACCTTTCCTACAGGATTCCTCGGTTCAGGTAATATGAAGCTCCCTCCAGCAAGCATCACTGTGCAGAAGATGAGCTCCAAGCCTCCTGGAGGGAGCTTATGGCAAAGAAATAATAAACTAGTAATAGCCGGTGTTCACTGACCCCACGCCATGTGCCTTCGCTCAGCCTTCTACACACCTTGTCTTACTTATTCCTTAAGGAGAGTGCGGTTATTACAGAAAAGGAAAATGAAGACCCACACGTGTTGTCTTTTTCGCAAAAGGCACAGTGGAGTCATACAGGTGTCTGCCATTTAGACGCCCCTTCATAAAGTTTCTTGAAAATCTTAAGAGCCATGAACCCGCATTTAGTAATGAGCTTTAGGATCTCGTAAATAACGTTCAGCGCACCAAAACAGGCAAAGGAAATAACCCAAACTGGTTATCTTGCCTCAGCGCCTCGCCCCTTGGATACATACAAACAAATCACAGGGGCACCTGGGTGGCTCAGTGGGTTAAAGCCTCTGCCTTCGGCTCAGGTCATGATCTCAGGGTCCTGGGATAGAGCCCCGCATCGGGCTCTCTGCTCAGCAGGGAGCCTGCTTCCTCCTCTCTCTCTGCCTGCCTCTCTGCCTACTTGTGATCTCTCTCTCTCTCTGTCAAATAAATAAATAAAATCTTTAAAAAAAAAAAAAACAAATCACAAATTCTGCGCAGTAATGAATTAGCAGCACCGGGGAGCCAAGAGAAGGAATGGAATCAGCTAGGACTTCAACCCCCTTCTGGAGGGGCAGGGACTGTGGCAAGAGGAGGAGGAGGAGCAGGGAGGGGAGGAGGAGGAAGAAAGGAAGGAGGGGGAGGAGGGAGAGGAGGAGAAAGAGGAAGGGGGAGAGGGAGAGAGAAAGAGAGAAGGAAACAGACTGAGAAAGAGAGAAAGGGCGACACAGGCATTGGGGTTTTGACTGATGGCGAAGAGAGGGGCGGCTGGGCCAGCGGCAGGAGAGTTCACCTCTGCTCCCTGCAGACACCCCTTTGCAGTCACCACCATTTTGTTGCCTGGCAGGTGTCTGAGATGCAAGGCAGTGACCAGAGCCCCACAAAGAGCAAGGCCATGATCGGGGTGCTTCTCCGGGGGCGGCCCTCTAGCAGTGTAGGCCTGACCCGCTGGGTGGCACAGATCGTATCTGACGCAGTTTAGACCTCCCTTCTGGAGAGTTCTGCAAAATGGTGTCTGCCGTGTTGACACTGGCTGCGGCTGAGTCCCCAGCCCACTGTCCGGGAGCATGCGGATCCCTAACGAGCTGGCTGCCCGCCCGAACCGCTCTTATCTCCCAATTTGGACGACTTATCCTTAAGGCGACCTGTATTAGCTGGCACCTCGGATTGCTGCTCACGGGGAAAAAAAAAAAGTATCACTGGAAGAAGAAAAAAATCCCTGATTGTGTAAATATTCTTCACCCAGAACATTAAGCTCCAGCGCCCTCTGCTGGGCGAGGCGGGCAGGGGCGCACCGGCCGGATCTGAGCGGGCTCCCAGGGAAAGCCTTATCCTTCTCGGGGACCCATGGGCATCCTTCAGGGCACAAGGGCCAATCCGAACTCCTTCAGGCAGGTGAAATCAGAAACAAAACTGAAACTGCTTACAAGTAAATCACTCGTTTGAAGAGAACTGACCATTTCTTCTCCTGCGCTCCCCCCACCCCCCTTATTAATCCTGGTGGATTTGACAGAAGAGAAAGAAAGAATCACGAGAAAAGGCAGGGGAATTGCTGACACTGCCAGCTTTTTCAGCAGGACACAGGGTTCTGGATCTCAAAGAAGTCCTGGCAAGCACAGTAGCCAAGTTCGTTGTCATTGTTCAATTTCCCTTTCCAACCAAGACCTCGTGGGCATGAAAGAGGGTGCTGGTCATGCTTATGCCGGGTCAATACGTGTCCTCCAGGAGTATTCAAGGCAAGTTCGATGATCAGTCCAGCACTGTCCAAAAAGAACTTTCCACAATGATAAAAACGTCCTAGATCTCTGCTGTCCAATATGGTAGCCGCTAGCCCCATGGGGCTACTGAGCATCAGAGATGTGGCCCATGCAACCGAAGAGATGACTTTGCAACTTCTTTTAATTTTTGCTAATCTAAATTTAAGTTTAAATAGTTGCATGTGTCTAGTGGCTAGCGTATTGGATAGTAGAGCTCTGGTCATATTATTCCTAGGCAAAGGCACTGGATGACAGCAGAAAAGTCCTAAAGGCACAAGACTTGCTGAGAGAGACCCTCAATAAAAATTTCTTGAATAAATGAAAACTCAGTAATCAAGTTATTTGTGATTTGTGGAGCTATTTTGAATGTATGAAGGAAACAAAGATTACAGAAAAGTCCAGAATGTCAATGGGAGTGTATTCAAGTTGAGTCGATAAGAATTTGTTGGACAAATAAAAACTCAATAATCAAAAGTCCCTGAGCTCTGTCTCCACGGTGGTGAAAATTCAGACTACTTCTTGGGAGCCTTCCAGGAACTTCAAGAAATGCGGCTTCTCCGGGGAGAGCCAAGAAACCAGTGACAACATTCCCGTCAAATTTCCAAAGCTAACCCCAGGTCTTGAGTGTCCCCTTGGCATGTGGCCTTGGGATCAACACTTGGAAAGATTATTTGCCACTTGCTTCCAGTGTTTTCCCGGTAGCGTCCTGAAAACCAGCGAGTGTCTGCCTGGTCAGAAAAAACCTCTTCTATTTGGGGTTTCACCGGCAACTTTTGAAATTCCTCCAGTCGTGTCCTGGTGTTATAGATTTGGAAAGAGGCATTTTTGTTTCTAATTATAAATGCCTGGGTGATGTCATTCAGTCCCCAAACACCCAGTGGGGCCATGCTGAGTAGAGAGAGACAATATGCTAACAAGTTATCTGGAAGTGTCAGAAAGAAATGATGAGAAACAGTACAGTTTGGGGAAAGGTTTTCCAGCCCGCTTTCTGGTTTTAGCAACTGCACTGGAAAAGATAAGATGCATATGGCTTTTATAAGGAGGCAGCGGGATCTCCAGGGGGCATGAGGTAGGAGAACAGAATCAGGCTGAAAACATCCAATCATCACATAGTCACTGAGAAACAGATTACAGTATAGCAAAGGAAGCTCTTTAAGGAAGGGCTCCTCCACGGACCGTTGGGGCAAAGATTCAATGGGCTCTGGGACAACTTGACTTCAGCTCGATGGTATTTGAATAATCTGCCAGAGAGAAAACAGATATAGCACACACTGTCACATTTAGTGCTGAAACTCTCGGTTTGACTGAGTTATGCTCAGCCATGCCCGGAGGTCAGGCCTACACTCACTCAGAAACAAGTGGGGAATTGAAGCAATTATTCCGATATCCACAGACATAGCTACTGGCCCGGGCCGCATCCCTGCTTTTGCCCAGAAACAGTAACGCTATTATAAGCCGTTTGCGACTTGCGGCGCTATCTTGAATTTATTAAGGAAAGGAGATTACAGAAAAATCCAGAATGTCAATGGGAGTGCATTCAAGTTGAGTCACACAGAGTGAAGTGGGAAATTGAGGGCCTCCCACCACTGAAAGGAACATCTTGCTTTCAGCCAAAGTGGAAATCTACATTTGGGTTTAAATTTTTCAGATGGCTCAGTTCTCCACAATCACTGCTTATTATATGCACAGTTGATAAATTTCATGTTTTATTGCATCTGGGCCAGGAGACAGAAAATGGTAAAAGCACATAAAAAGTTTCAAGGTACTATGAATAAAGTAATATATACAGTTATCTCTGAATTAGACCCTTCCTATGATTTTTGGTGGGCTAGCCAGTGGGAGAAATTGCCCCCCCACCTGGTTCAAAATAGCTTCGAATAGAATATAGTTTACCTACCTATAAGAGTAAACCTAATACCAGCAGCTTAAATAGGATTTATTTATCCCATTCAGTATGACACCCAGAGGTAGGTGACTGTTGGTGTTGGTGTGGTATGGATTTTAAGGCCAAACTTTTTGGTCTTTTTCTCATGGTCACATGGCTTTTCAGGTAGCAGAAAAGAGATCACCTGAGTCTTCACCTCCCATCAGCTTTAAGGAGATTTTTGGGAAGGGCACGTGATGGCTTACGGCATCTCATGGGCCAGAGCCATGTTAAACGGCCAAGTCTAGGTGCAAAAGAGTCTGGGAAATGTAGTTTTTAAAGCTGATGTTTTTAAAGCCCTCCTTCCACCACCCCCGTTAAAGTCAATATTCTGTCGGTAGAAAGAAGGGAGAATGCATGTGGGGCAGGCTCGACCACTTCAAAGAATCTTAAAACAAAATGAACAAATTAAAAAAAAATTTTTTTATCTAGTTTTGCAAAAATAATCCTAACTCAACAGTCTTTATGATTACCAGGTAATCCAATTTGCTACCAATTACCAGGTAGCAAAATAACGACCTTGCATATTATTAAATATGTATACTAAGAAAGGAAGCGAGTTAGTTCAGGGGTGTGTGTGCGTGCGTGCGTGTGCATGTTCTCCGTGAGAGCAAGCAGCTTTCTTACTGCGCGATCTTCAACACATTTCTCCTGGGAGGTAAATGAATTAGGTGTGACTTTGTCCATCAGCAGCCCCGTCTTCCTCTATTAGAATCTGAGGCTGAGTGAGGATACTCCTGAGAACTATAAAGAGCTTCAGGAGGAGTTTCTTAAACCTGAAACACACTGTCTAGGGCAAGTTCAACTTCATTAGTGATTTGAAGAGAGATTTATTGAGCTAAAGAGAAGCCCTCTCTGAACAGAGGGTGTCTATCTTGATTTAAGTAACTAAAGCAGTCACGCCATTGAGCGGTGGTTAGGCTCAGGTCTGAAACAATTTCTTTGTGAGTCAGCCATTCTTAGTGGTGGGAAAAAGAAAGGGGGTGAAGGGGAGGGCTGAGAGGTGAGGCTGGGGGTGGGCAGAGAGGCCAGACGCGCCAGGGCCGATGTGCCCATTAACAGTTGAATTTTAGCCTGTGGCTTGGGGGTTGCAAACTCCTTCAGGGTCAGGTAGTACCATGGGTGCTTGAGGCTGGTGGGGGAAATGGGGAAGGGAGCAAAGCTGTCTCCCCCATGATAGTCACTATGGGGGTCCAGCCAATTGCTTCCATGGGAGACGGCAGACCCAGCTCTGTCGGCCAGTCACATCTTTCAGGAAGAGCCCAATATCTAAATATTTATATGAAATCAGATTTCATACTGCTGGGTCACATTTCATAATGCTGGGGCAAGTGTGGACAAAATATGGCAGCAGTGGGCAACTTTCCTTTATGGGCATTATGGCCCCAGTAGGGTTGTCTGAGCAAAGAAGAGACCTTCCTCTTCCTCCTCCATTAGCCATGCTGAGAATGTTCTAGAATGCAGAGGAGTGTTCGTGCGAAGGCAACGGCAGGGAGGTATCAACCGAAGGCAGGAGAGCTAGCTAGGTGACTCTAGTCACAGCCAGAACGTGACTTGGCGAGGGTTGGAATTAAGGGAATGGTGGTGAGGACAGAGGGGTAGGCTAAATTCTGAAACAATTTCTCAGGCAGCCTCAGAGCATTTAGTGACTGAGCAGGTAAGGGACAGGCCCCAGACAGGAAAAGGGGGGATTTGAGGAACAGAGTGATTTTGTTTGAGGCAGAAGTTCCATCTGGCATTTTGGCAGCAGAATGTGTCCCACAGGTATGTTTTGTGGGCCACACGGGCTTACAATTTCTTTTATATTAATTTCCAGCTCTTAGAAAATAAGAGCATTTACCTGCAAATCTAGATTTCCGACTCCTCTTGAAAAAAAAAAAATCTGGGAGTATTCAACGTAGATTCCAATAACGCAACAACCGCTGGCACTGGGCTGGGGTTGGGGCTGGCCAGGGGGAGCCGCGCAGACTCCCGCATATTTATTTTACCTGCTGGCTCCTCTAGGTATTTGAGCCTGTGACCCCTGAGGGAGCGAGCTGGGCAATTTGTAGGAACATATGAGGGCACTCAGGGAGAGCGAGAAGTGACGCGTTCCAGGCCACAGGCACATCTCAGGACAGCACAGGGAACCCTGCAAAGGGGATTTAGAAAACATAGACTGCGAAGACGAGGATGCACAGGGAAGGAGAGGTGGGATAAGGAACCAAAGGGGCATCCTGGCTGCACAATGCCTCCTAAGAACCTGTAGCAGAGAGGACGCCTGGGTGGCTGAGCCTTCAGCTCAGGTTATGATCTCAGGGTCCTGAGATCGAGCCCCATGTTGGGCTCTCTGTTCAGCGGGGAGTCTGCTTCTCCCTCTTCCTCTGCCCGCCGCTCCCCCTGCTTGTGCTTGCTCTCTCTCGAATAAATAAATAAAGTCTTAAAAAAAAAAAAAAAGAGCTATAGTAAAAGGCTTGAAACGGGCTGTTGCTGAAAGGGGTGCTGCCACCTTGGAGGGGTCGTTTGTTAACGCCCAGTAATGTCGAAAGGGAAAGGGGCGCACTCGATGGCCTGGGGGTCTAATTCCCTGTAACTGCCCCAGAGACACGACATCCCCTCACACGTGCACAGAGAGACGGCCGAATGCTCTCGGTCGCATCGTTGTTTGTTACAGTGAAGAACCAGCGACAACCTCAATGGCCACCAGTGCGCTTCCAGATAAATAAACCACGATCCGTGGTGACCTGAGGAACAGTTAAAAAGATAAGATGCATTAGAAAAACTTTCAAACGAACCAAACCGTCCATAGTGTGTGTTCTCTCTCTCCGTGTCTGTGGATAGAAGTAGGACCTGAAGCCTCCGGCCACACTGACGTTACCAGATGTCCCTGTTGAAGGAAAGAGCTTCCAAGATCGGGGATAAGTGCGTAAAGGCAATCTCCCTTTATCTTGACATTGTTGATTATTTGAACCAGAAAAACGCATTTCTGGATCACTCACACAATTATAAATTAGTTGAGAGTGCAAGACAATGATTGTGGCATTTTGCAAGGACTGTCTTAGCAGAGCAGTAGAAGTGGAAAACACGACAACATCTTGAAGAGTAAACGGGGGGCAAAGGGGCAGAAACTGAAGCTAAGGGTAAGAGGCACAGAGGGCTACAGAAAGGCTCAGATCTGGGAAAGAAGCAAGGGAAAGCTTTGTTGGTTCGCGTTTAACTGGGACGACCAAAAAGCTCGATACAAGGACATTTTGGCTTCTCCTTATGGGGCCTGACCACTACAGTAGAGCATGGTTTTTACTTCTGAGCCAAGATCACACCTGGAATTTGCATCTCGACTCTTCTGATGTAGAAAAGTCTAGAAGGATTTTGATGGGAAATTAAAATTGTTTCATTGGTGGCATAGGATCACTTCACCTGTATAAAGGCAAAATATTCATATGGGGATAATCTTCCTTGAAATAGGATAGCAAAGAATGTCCGTTTGAGTAAATGTTATAGTAATCAGTGGGGCACACTTTTAGGTAGTCATTAAAAATCATGTTTTCTGGGCACCTGGGTGGTTCAGTCTGTTAAGCGTCTGCATTTGGTTCAGTCATGATCTTGGGGTCCTGGGATCGAGTCCCACACCGAGCTCCCCGCTCAGCGAGGAATCTGCTTCTCCCTCTCCCTCTGTGATCTCTCTCGCTCTCACTCTCTCTCAAATAAATAGGTACTATCTTTTTAAAAAATCCTATTTTCCATGTTTTTAAATTTTAAAACATTGGGCAATGCTGGTCATGCAATGTTTGATCTAAAAAACGCACACTACAAAAGTTTCTGTGCAGTTGAGCCCAGTTGCTCTTACAAAACTAAGGATATAGGCATGAAGAAAAAAGAAGGAAAACATTCAATTGTCAACAGTGCTCTTCTCTAGGTGAAGGAGAAGTGGGCGATTTTACTTTTCATGCATTTCTGTGGATGGGACCGTTTTCTCCCCAAAACACGATTGCTTTCCTAATTCCTTCAAGGAACTGCTTTTAAAACTGTAGTTTGAAAATCATTTAAAGGCAAGACGGCCGAGGAAGGATTCCTACTTGGCAAGGGATCAGGCAAGCAGGCCCTAAGCAGGCTTTGGGAGACTTTTTCCCCCCTTTTACCCAAATGTCAAATGTCAGGCTTCCATGTAGTGTGAGAGGACCTAAAACGATCAACTTCCCCAACGCTGGGCGACAAATGTCAACTCCTCCCCACTCCCAACCAAAGGCCTGTTGTGTGTTCTTAACCCTCAAAGAGAAGACATAGAGCTTGGTGGGCTGGGATTCGAGCTGGCAACCAAGGGCTGACCCTGAGCCAGTTCTGTGAAGAGAGGAGAAAGCCACTCGTCCCCCTCACGCTGAGCCCCCTCGTTTCCCCCAACATGGCGGGTTGCAGCGCGGCCCATGATGAAGCCTGTGAACGCTGCAAATCAGACACACCCCTATGGAATCCCTGCTCTTACTGCACGGCCCTGTGGCTTCTGGCAAATTCTAACTTCTTTGTACTTCGGTTTTGTCCCGTGTAGGAAGGGGATGAAGATTCCCCACCTCGCTGGGTTCCTCTGAAGATGCACTGAACTTGGGGCTACCGTGTATCGATCGCGGAGTCAGTGGTTTTATTCTCAGGGTTTTCCGATTTTATTTTCTTCTCACGCTACCTTAGGGCCCTAATTCAGGGGATGGAGTCCAAAAAGGCCAGTTTGGGGAGAAAGACACTCTTTTTAACCCTCAGGCATTTCTGTGACAATAAAGCCTCCCAATTGCAGGCTGGTCTCCATTTGGAGCCAATGAGCAAATTGGTGGAGCACCATTCCCTTCGGGGAAGTGTGCCCACACCCCCTTTCGGGTGCGTGACTGGAAGTCACATAGATGATATTATCCTGTCATGTTTTCTTCAAATAAGCACTGCAAACAGCCATTTCTCACCTCCTCTCCACCGACCGCGCTGCTTGAAGCTGCCATCTTCTTTCCAGAAGCCATGGCAATGGCTCGCTACGTGGTTCTCCGCATTCATTCTTACCATTTCCAGTGAACTTTGGGACCGACCAAAATAAGAGAAGAACCAATCTGGAGGGAATAGGGTTATGTGTGGAGCCAGGGGTTTTGGAGCCTGAGACACTTGGGCCTGAGCCCTGCCTCGGTCCGTTACTAACTTAGGTAGCAGCCAAGGTAGTAGAGCTGCTTTTCACAGCCATGGCTGCCTGGAGACCCCATGGAGGGCCCCATGGAGGACCACCAGGCTTGTAGTCACCCATCACTGGGCCCTGAGACCAGAGCACCAGTGGCCGTCTCCGCCTTATGAGGTAAGTGCCTCTCACTCGCCTTATGAGGTAAGTGCCTCTCACTCGCCTTATGAGGTAAGTGCCTCTCACTCAAATCGCGGGTTGTGATTCACCTTCCCTCCCCCTGCTTCCCCAGCATGAGGAGGGAGACATTTGTCACCCAACACACCATCCGATGTTGGGGTTGCTGCTTCAGGAGACATGTGCCTAGCCAAAAATCTTTCTCTGCTGCTTTCTAAAGCCAACCTTTGAATTCACCAGAGGTCTGATGAGATTTTTCCTGACGTGTATCCACGAAGGGTGAGTTTGTTACTGTTATTTGACGAAAACATCTAAATACCCATATCTTCTATTGATCTGCTGGTGGAGTTGCGGGTCTTAAAATCTTTTTTTTTTTTTTTTGAAAGAGTGAGAAGTGGTGCTTCAAAATGGTAATAGGGTCACCAAAAGATTTCATCATTTTATTACCACCGAAACTTATGGAAGGAATGCCATTTTGGTTTCATCGTTGGGGGCTCCTTTCTCAGCTAACTTAAAGGGTGAGTTTGGAATGTTCAACTCGGTATTCTATGATTCTCTTAAGAAATTTTGCCAAAAAAGGCAAAATGCTATATAGAGAACTGTTCAGTATGGTGATGTCTGAAGAGTGTGGGCTGCAGTAATTCTCTGGACAAACAAGACAGCAAAAGAGAAATGGCTTATCCAGCACTTGCCCGTTGAGCGGATGAGATTTCCAGGAGCCATAAAGATTACAATCACACAGCTTAGGAAAAAACTTAAAAGAATGTATATGATATAATTATAATCATCATCTTATATACTAAATTAGGTACACAAAGCATAAAACAAAGTAGTTGGCATTGAATTGGACATTCAGGCAATCCGTATGTGATATTGATCACCTACTGTAAGCGAGGCACTTTCAAAACAACCACACAATCTATATAAAAAAATATTTGAAGCTACCGTGATTGGGTCAGGGAGATGGAATTATGACGGACTCTTTCACTATTATTCTCTCCTAACATTTAAAAAAAATATTGTGGTTTCAAAATTTTAAAAAAAGGAAAGAAATATTTGCAACAGCAGAATGACAAAAGTTGCAAATGCTAATTTTGTGAACTTGATCCCAAGCACTGCTCTGAGCAGGCTCTGAATAGTATGTTTTGCCCCTGTAATGATGGTATTATCAGTAACATCACTTCCACTTGACAGTAAAGAAATTGAGACACAATGTTTCATATCCAGCGCAATGTCTTGAAGCTAGTTCAAAGGAGAACTGAGTTCCAGAACATTCTTAACTACTACTTCAAACATATCTCACGAGGGTACATACTGCCATTATGTGTGGGATTTCCCAAAGTGTATCCTTGATACTTGGCTTTTGGAGAGAATGCCTCCTCACCTATACTGGAGTGTTCTCTGCGTTTCTTGTTTATCTCTTTCCCAGACCCAGACTCACAGCTGAGACTCGATCAGCAGATGAATAAACCAATCCGTCTCTGATAAGAGAGGCCAGGAATTGGGCTGTCCACTTCATTTCTCAGAAGTGTCTGTCAACCCCGTGGGATTTTTATGGAGTTTTTTCTGTGTGCCTGACATTCCAAACTGAAACAGATGATGCCAACCCAGTTCCTAAGAGAAGCAAACACTTAAACTGAGAAGACAGTGATAAAAACAGGAAATAACTTCACCCTGGGAATATTCCAGAAAACAAGTTTGAATAATCGCTTCATGTTAAGTTGAACACAGGTTCCCTCCCAGGTTGACTCATTCATGTAAATACTCCTGACTACCTTATGACTGTTAAACACACACACACACACACACACACACACACCCTTATCTTTCCGAAATGCTAACTGTGCACCGTGAATCAGTCACTCTGGACTTTAGAGCACTGGGTCATCATCAACCTTGACTCCTCTGTTTGTCATCCTCTCATCCAATCCAGCAGCAAACCCTGCCCCTGCCACCCACCTTCTGAATTTGAGACCTACTCTACAGGCCAGCACGTGTCAATTTGGCAAATGTTCCATATACACTTGAAAAAGAATATATACTCTGCAGTCGTCAGTTGCTTTGTTCTGTAAGTGTCAGTTAAGTGTGTTAAATAGTATTGGTCAGAATTTTTCTATTCCTACTGATTTATTGTTGTTGGCTTGTTCATTAGTTACCAATAGAAGAATGTTAAAGCCCACCACTATGATTGTGGATTTCTCTATTTCTCCTTTTAGATCTGGTGGTTTCTGCCTTATACACATCAAAGCTATATTAGCAAGTGTTTCTAGACTTAGGATTGTTCTATCTTTCAGTGGGAGTGACCCTTTTTGTTATAAAAATTAATTTCTTTATTATACTGCTCCTCACCTTAAAATCAACTTCATCTGATAGTAAACTAATCAGCCTTCTTTTGATTACTATATGCATACAGTATCTTTTCCCATCTTTTATTTTCATCCTGTCTGTATGCTCATATTAAGGCTTATCTCTTGGAAGCAGAAAATAGTTGGGTTTTTGGTTTTTTTCATTTAGTATGACAATCTCTTTTCATTTGAGCATTTAGTCCATTTACATTTGATGTAATTATTAACATGTTACTAACATAATACTAATATAGTACTAGCTGTTTCAATGAGTTCCATCTGTTGTGGGTTCCATTTTCTTTTTTATGAACTTTTACATTAATGACATCTTTTTTAGGTCATTCTCCTCTCTATTAGCTTGTTATTTCCATATTTTCTTTTGTTGTAATCTTGCAGATTGCAAGTATGATCCTTGTCTTATTGTAGTCTAGTAAAATTAATGCTTTTAACACTTCTCTGGCAATGCGAGGAACTTAGGGCCTGTTTAATTCCCTTTTCCTCTTACCTATCTTTGCATGACTGCTGCTGTAAATATTAATTCTACATATATTTTAAACCCAGAAAGACATGATTATTATCTTTTAATGTACTCAATATTCATTTAGATTTACCAAAACATTTCTTCTGCTGCTTCTCTTCATTCTTTCCTAAAATTTTAATCTTCCTTCTGAGATTTTCTTTTTTCCTAAAGGACTTTCCTTTGTCTTTCTTTTATGTAAAGTCTGCTGGCAATGTATTCACTCAGTTTTTGCTTGTCTGAAAATATATTTATTGCATCTTAAATTTTGATGGATATTTTTACTGGGTGTAAGATTATGGGTTGGTAGTTATTTTCTTTCAGCTCTTAATTTTTTTTTTAAGGGTTTTATCTTTTGGCTTCCATCAGTTCTGCTGAAAAGTCAACTGCCAGTCTCCTTATTGCTTTCCATGGGAGTGGAGCACTATGTCTCTCTTTTTGGATGCCTTCATACCAATTTCTTTGTCTAGCTTTTGTAGTTGTTCTAGTAGGTGAGATGGTCTGCAACGAGCTATCTGGACATTTTTCCAGAAAGAAGTTTTATGTATTAAATGGCTCTGGTTTTCCGCAGATAATGTTGGAGGTAGCAGCTGGAGGCTGAGGGAATGAGAGGTGATCAAAGGGAGAGAGAGAGAGGTTAAGATAGAAGGAGTGATTTTACTTAAGAGGAGTGGGCCCCAGAAGATCAGCAGGAAGCAAAGAAAAGATATAGGGGACAGAATGGCATTTTCTGAAAATAAATGGCCCCAGAACCTGAGAGAGTATGATATCCAATATTAGATTTTCTATTTCTCTTTATTATGTTGTACTTCCCTGAAGTAACTGAGATTCAGAGAGTTTAATCGACATGTCTAATCTCAGGCAGCTAGTACACTACTAAGATCTGAACCCATGCCAGCAGACTCCAGAGGTCACGGGCTTTTAATCACTAAACTACACTAAAGACCAGAGACTGCTAAACTTCTCTGATTATAAGCAATAGTAAGAAATACATCATGAATCTATATGCACATGTTCATAATAAAAACTAAACTTCCGCTAATCAATATTATCCATATTACCTATAATACATCCTGAAATATTCTATCCTATCCTTTCCCATTCCATTCCACTCTCTGCCATTCCATTTCATCCCATCTCGTTCTATTTACTGGATTAATGTTAATGGGTTGGTCTTCCATTTCGGATAAAAATCACTGCCAAAGTCAATGACTTTTACCTTAAGGATTAATAAAGTACACAGCTCTGATTTGCTGGGGAAAGTTCCAAGAGCAAAAAGGAAGCACAAAGAAGCCACTTATATTATCATTCCAGAGATTTTAACAACAGAAAAACTTCGGGTGTCACCCACTTCAGATTCTCTGGTTGGCAGCCTCCAATAGGTATGTCAACTTTCAGCTGGCATCGAGCAAGTGGGACGTTATTTTGCCTGTTTGGGAGCCCATCTTAGTCCTCTCTATACAGCACAGGGTTGAGTAGGCACTCGGCAAAGGCACTTTATTTGCTGCCTGAGTCAAATAAAGGGTCATGGGGGATGCATCCCAGAGTTTTCTCTGCTCTCATGTTCTCTATTCAGCCCTAAATGAAGAGGGCTAAGACATCTCACTCTGGGTCAGAGTCAACAGTAAAAGAATCTCCTAGAAAGTTCACTTCCCCCAACTTGCTGTCTTGTCTGCTGTGGCACCAAGGGATTAAAGAAACATTACCACCCCTCCACCCCCTCCAGAATTTCCTGTCCTGTCTTGTGGTTGACTTAAAATATTTCAACTCCTACCTCCCTCTTTCTCACCATTTCTTCTTCATGGCTAAAAAGGTTATACATTTGCAAAGGAAATGATTAAGCAAATCCAAAGATCTTGGCCCAGGGACCTGATTTTTCAAGGCCCTAGTTTTTGAGAGCTGAAGAAATCTGTATGATGAAGGGTTTGCACATAAGTTTTTAGCCTTAGTCAGGATTGGTGCATAATTTCCTGTTTTTGTATCCTCAAAACTGCTAAGCTCCTTGTGAACAACTGGCTGGCAAAGATAGGGAGGGGGTGTGGGGGTTGCGGGGAGAGGGGTGGGAGCCAGGAGGGGAGGAGAGAGCTATTCCTCCTTCAGCTCTGGCAGGACTTCAGTGAAAGTGGAAAGATTTTGTTTTTTTTAGGGCAATGAAATAGAGACTAGAGGCAGATTCTAGACATTGAAGTTGAGCCTTTGAGTGGTAAAGAGGGGAAGAAACAAGTTTGAGCAGGAATTTTAATGGGCTGCCAGCTACTCAAAGAGCAGCTGAATCTCAAAATGTTCCAATGAGCATGAGCATTTTTCAGGCCCTCATGTGGCAGGCACAGTGCTAACTGCTTTGCATGGAATGTATCATTAAATCCACCTAGCAACGCCACGCAGTAGATCCCATTGTCATCCTCCATTTTACGGATATCAAAGTGACGTTGAAGAAGTTAAGTGACTTGATGTCACTGGGTACCATAACATACACGTTCACTTGTTTAATTCCAGAGTTGGTTTGGGCCCCTAGCCAACGTTGCTTTCTGATGTTAGTTTCCTCTCTAAGCCGGGCTTTAGGTTGTGCTGGGCATTTGCCATTGGTTCTTAGTTCCTCTTTCCATGTTCCCTTCCTTTCAAATTTCATTTCCCAGGTTCCATTGCCAACTGGCTTCTGGTTAGGTTCAGACAGCAGGGGGCGCTGCCACCAAGCTATTTTTCCTACACTCTTCTGTCAGCAAAAAGGCAGTGCTTCCCCCCTGTGGACCCAGCCCCCTGTGGACCCAGCTACCCTCCCGCGGCCTCCCCCCATCCCAGGTGGTGCTCCACTTCCCACAGGGTGTCCAGCTTCCCTGGCTCTGGTAACATGACCTCTTCTTTTTGTCTGTCTGGCCCCGCAGGTATTGCAGTTTCCTTCTGTGTCCAATCTCTTGGGTGGTCGCCTTGTCGTGGGCTTGCTTTTTCACCTCATCCAGCACCTATGAATTCCCCTCTATTAAACTACTTGGCACGAGGACCCTACGTGAGATACAGATGTTTGTGCCTTAGACGCAGAGCCTGAGACGAGAACTTGGACGCAGCTAGTTTATTTGGGAAGTGATCCCAGGAAGCACAAAAGAGGAAGAGTGTGTTCCTGAGAATGTTACTACTGTGGGCAGCTAGGCGTCAGTTTTGCCGGGGACCTTGTGGGAGCGTGTAGAAGACACCTCAAAATTGTCCCTCTGAGGGGTAGGGGAGCTGAGATATTTATCCTCCTCATTGGTTCAAGGTTGTCCCTAGGGGTGTAAAATTTTAGGCATTTCCAGAATGCCCTACATGTGGGCTGAATAAGTTCCCACAGTCCCTGGAGAAAGCCACCAAGAAGAAAAGCCAATAGCGGAGGGATCTTTGAGGTGGGAGCTCTCGGTGCTGTATTGAACTCTGAAGTGAGCTGAAGAGAAATGAGGTGTGGGCATCCACAGCATCCACTACCATGGCCAACTGGTTAATTTCTTTTTTAAAATTTTTAACAATTTTATTTATTTATTTGTCAGAGAGAGGGGGAGTGCACAAGCAGGGGGAGCAGCAGGCAGAGGGAGAAGCGGGCTCCCGCTAAGCAAGAAGCCCAATGTGGGACTCGATCCCAGGACCCCGGGATCATGACCTGAGCCAAAGGCAGTCGCCCAACAGACTGAGCCACCCAGGCGCCCCCAAACTGGTTAATATTATAAGATACGACCAAGGAAAACCAAAGGCATACTTGAGTCTATTCCACAGAAATTCTACTTTAGAATGAGACGGACATCAAGGAAAAGCAACATTTTCTTTTTCTTCTCTCTTCCTTCTTTTCTTTTTTCTTGGATGAGCCAGCCAGCTAACTGGTTACTAGAATGGAGAGGGCCTGGCGTACAGTTTAATCCTAAAGATTGGGTGGCCTTTGAACCCATGAAAGGGAAGACATATGTCCTACCTTGGGCATATGTTTGTGTCCTCATCAATAACGCTCGCTGAGCTCTTACTACTTGCTAAGCACTATCCTTACAAGGTTCTAAATACATTGTCTCGTTTACTCTTCTCAACAACGCTCTGACTTAAGTACCTTTATCATTCCCATTCTACAGAGGAACAAAGTAAGGCTTTAATATGTGAAATAACTTGCTCAGGGTCTCCCAGCCTTGGGACGTGGGTGTGGATCATCTGGATGGACCCAGGCCAAATTCCAAACCCACATTTACAACACCTGGAAATGGGCATTTAAACATTCTTGTAGGGACCAATGCCATTTAGAGGTTTTTATCTAAGTGGTATTTCTTATACTATTAAAAGAGGCTTAAGAAGAAAATGATTATACTTTGTATTACCTACTAGATAGTTCAGCTCACTCAATGAGCATTAGTTGCATTGAGTTTATGTTAGATCTTACGCGCAACCAAAATAGAGATGGGACTCTGCCATGCTTCGGTTCAGATCTTTTTTCGCTACTTCTCAGAAGTTTGAACCTCTTACTACGGGCTCCTTACTTCACGTCCTTGATGATCTGGTCTGTGTCTCCTCTCCGGTCTCCGCCATCTTATCTGTCCCCCCCATAGCCTCGCTCTGGCCATGCTGAACAACTTGCCATTCTCTCTGTAGGCCCTGGGCTTTGGCACTGCCTATTCTGCTGGGAACAACTTTGGCCAACTCTTAATCATTCTCTGTGAGTTAGCTCAATTGTCACCGCCTCCAATGGCCAACCTCTATCCCCTGCAGTCTTGTAGCAGTGCCTTCCTCTGAGTTCCACAACACCCTACATGTACTTATCAGACGTTATATTATTATTGTCCTTTTGCCTGCATGTCTTTCCTACAGGCATGAAAACATGCCGGTAAGAGCTTAGGTTGGGTTTCAGCCTTGGCTCTGACATGTGTGTCCTTGAACATCATTGCTTCTCCTCTCTGAACCTTAATTTCCTCATCTGTGAAATGGGTAGTCAGCATGGTAATGTATGTGGCGCATGCAATGGCTTGGCTGTAAGCCCAATGTTAGCTCTGCATCTTCAGGGCTAGTCTTCTTCAACTGATGGTCAGTGGAGTGGTAGGTCTACCCAGACCAGTCCTGTTCAAATTTCTCTGCCTCAGAACCACCTGGAAGGCTTGCTAAAACACACATTGTTGGGCTCTACCCTTAAGTTTTTGATCCAGTGGGTCTGGAGTGGGGCTTGAGAATTTGCACGTCTAATTAGTTCTCAGGTGATGCCAATGTGGATTGTTATGGGACCACACCCCGAGAGCCACGAGGCTAGGCAGCTGGGGAGAGGGGATGTCTGATTAAAGTGATCGAACACGTGGTGCTGAGATAAACTCTTACTAGAGCATAAGGCAACCCCCTCCCCAATGGATGTGGCCACAGAATGTCTATTAATACAACCATTCGGCCAATATTTGTTGAGAATCTACTGTGTCCAGGCATTGTGCTGAACATTGACGACAGAGCAGTGAGAGACACAGACAAGAAAGTCCCCGACGTTGATGAGCTCACAATCTAATGGCCTTGTTTCAGAGGGCAGGGCATCATATATGTAAGTGTCCCATTGGTCGGAACTGTCGGGGCACAGCTGGTCTGAGAACTGCTAACTTTAAAGACACTGATGTCAAAAATTGCCTTGCTATTTATTGCATCATTGTAGTTGCCTCTAAATAATTGATTTTGCCAAAAGGATAAATCAAAACTGATTATGGTAATCCCATAATCCCCTTGTCTGGAACTGTAGCCATCAATTGGCACTGGTCTTAGGGTGAAGTCAGCCCAGGGAACATGGCAGAGCAGAGTCCAGAGAATCAGAGCCAAGCTGGGATATAATATCTGTTAAATGATACGATAAATATCCCTATAGTTATTATGATTTTTACTAGCCAATTTGAGTAGGAGTTTTCTGCTATGGTGCTGAAAGTTCCCTATGACGTAATGGCTCTCCTTTACGAAGCTCTTATGACGCGCCAGCCACGGGCTCCACAAGTAGGCACAATTACTGTCGAATTGTTTAAGGAGGAAACTGAGAGTAACGTCGCTTGCCCACTAGTTGGGCACAGAGACGTGAGAGGTAAGGCTATGTTATGGAGCATAAATGCTTCGCAGTGACACCAACCTAAATAGTGTACAATCACACTATCCTTCCTCAAGCTTCTTCCAAGCCTAAGCTGATAGAATGGAAGAATCAACCAACCGACTTTATCTTGGTCTGGCAGACTGGGAATTATGGAAGGCATTGACTTGCCCAGGTTGGCCCCCTCTTGTTCTAGTTCTCCTCATTAAACTTGACTGTTTTCTAGAAGTTAATCAACCAACACATCCTTAAAAGCTTTTCTGGCCCACCCTCCTGGTTGGGGAGCGAGGGAATAGGGCTTGGCTGGGGATGGTAGTAGCACCCTAGGTCCTAGAACTCCCCCTTGTGGCCAGATTGCAACAAAACCATCCTCCAAGGAGAGTCAATCTCGTAGGCAGTGAGCTCCTTCGATGGCAACCATTGCATGAAATGCAGCTGGGGGCCATTTTGTCAATCAGTGCTCCTTTGGAGAGAGAGAGAGAGAGAGAGAGAGAGAGAGAGAAAAGGCATACAGGTGCATGCGTGCCTGTGCCCTCATAATAAAATATAACAAAGGTGGCAATTAAGTTCAGTTAGAGGTACACAGCTTTGAATTAGATGATGTATTCAGAAAGCATTCTATAAACTGCAAAGGGCGAGAAGGTGAGGCATATTATAGTTACCCTCACTTCTGTGAAATCGCACGCGATGCTGTCTGCTATGGCCAATTAAAGGGCCAGGGGATGGAGAAGCTAAAATGAGCAGCTTTCTGGGGAAAGGAAACAGAGCCGCAAGGGTTAAGCTCTCCAGAACGCCGATTTATGCAAAGGGCTGGATCCCAACCGGCTTTCAGGCCGGCGCTAAGATCTGAATTACAAATTTACAGAATTTGCTGCTCAGTAAGTAATTTCTTTTCTCCCCGATGGAGCCCGTAATTTCCAGTGGGCCAGGGACACTGCGTGTGCACTGATCGAGTGAGGAAGATCTAGACTGCAGAGGAGCCTAATTTCTACTCACCAAGCGGAACCGACTTTTAAGGAGGCTTCAAAAGGGACCTTGGGAGGCTGGTTAAAACCAACCCTTACCTTCCTTACCATTCCGCAAAGGGCGTGCCCTGCGTCTGCAACTTCGGTGAGTTGATCACTGAAATCATCTTCCTTTCCAAAATGTTCTTTAAAGCAGGAAGTCTAGTTGATTTTCTTGTTTAGGGTTTAAGATCCACGTGGGAGTGTTTGACATAAATGACATTTGTCAGGCCTGGGTTGTGGAAATGAGCTCCCTTCCAGGGGCAGGCACTGTGTGAAGGAGCCAGCAGGCCATACATCCCAGGCTCTTAGAGTCTAATTTAATGGGGCCCCATTGCATCTGGACCGTTTGCAAACAAATAAGGGCAGTCCAGCTCAAGTGTGTGTGCGTGTGCATGTGTGTCCGTGTGTGTGTGCGTGCGTGTGTGTGCGTGCGTGTGTGTGCGTGTGCGTGTGTGTCCGTGTGCGTGTGTGTGTGGGGATGTGTGTCGAAATCCTGGATAATTTGCTTAAAGAGCAGGGGGATGCAACAAAAGCCAAAGAACTTAACTTTCTTTCTCTTTTCCCTCCCTTTTGGGCATTTCTGGAGGTATGCCTCCCCTTCCCTAGGTGATGAATTCACAAGGGACCTCGCGGGCTGCTGAGTACAAGCGCGCTTTTGAATGAATTCTTTTATGGATATCAGTCAAAAAGTCCCCATCCGCTGGAACTGGAAAGCAGCATTTTGTTTTTGTTTTTGCTTCTCTCCCAGGGGTGGCCGGTTCAGCTCAAAAGCTCAATTCTTGGAAGGGCCACTTCTTCTTGACACCGGAGAAGACATACTTCCCTGTGCACCTAAAAATAAAAAGTAAATGAATAAACGAGTTTGTCAATTTTTAACGAGCCCCCCCCCCGCCCCCTCCCGCGGGCCATAATTCCCTTTCAGCGGCAAGGCGTGTTTCGTGTTTCGATGTACTCAGCCTTGCCATCCAAGTGGCCTTTCTGGGCTCCATATTTGGAGGAACTTTAGTCCCTCAAGGCTTTTGAGACTCAAGAGTCTTTCAGAGCTCACTTGGGGGAGTTTCTGCTATTTTTTTTTTAACAGGAGTTCAGCGGGAGACATGGAAATTAGTATTGACTGTAAATGCACCAGGAATGAGCTCCTAGCTAAAAAACAAAACAAAATCCAACAAACAACAAACCCTCAAAACTCAAAGATGGGGGTTTATCGTGGTTCTGAGGCTACAACTAGCTTTCGAATCCCCCAAATAAGTCATTGTCTGAGTCTGCTCTGGCTTAAGTTTTCTTGCCTTTAAAAACAACAATGACCCCAAGCAATTTCATTAAAAGCTTGCTCTCTTTTTTGGCCAGGGCAATCTGAAACTGTTACAGAAAATGTTGGCTGTGCAGAGAGGTTCTCAGCAAAGAACATCATTGAAAAAATTTCTTAAAATATTTTTTTTCCAGGGAGGTGGGGGATGGGAAGGCTTCTTCTGCATTTAGTGACTCAGCCCTGCCTGGAGGCGTTTCTCATCAGGGCCAAAAGCCCCTGTGCCCAGCGAGGTGAAACTTGCAAATGAAACTGTCACCTTTCTCAATGGCCCAGAGCTCGCCAAAGGTCACACAAGGCGACCCCCCTGGTGTTCGGGGACAAAGGAATAAGCAGCTACCTGATTTTCTTGAATCAGCCTTTGCTCCGTGATGGTGTTGGTGGAGGAAAGTCACCCTGCCAGTAAGGGCGTCCCAAAGGACTTTTTCCCCCGATTTGTGCCAAGTTAAGCATTCAGACCCGAAGTGGCATGAAGTCATTCTCAGCTGGGTGAGCCACAGACACTGATCTCCAGGTTTGAGAAGCAGGTCTGAAGAAGCTAAGGAAAGGACCTCTGATCTTGATTTGAAACCTAGCATCCGGCCATCCAAGCTGGGAGCTAGCAGGCCCCTGCAGCAACGGGCTCCCCACATCTGGTTTTTTAGGGGTGCCATCATTTTCCTGAACACATATTCCAAATGCTTTTTTTTTTTTGCCAAAGCCATGGTTTTACTTACTTAATGCGAAAACTTGTCAGAAGACTGTATTCAATGTTTACTTCGAATCATTGTGTGATGGATTTTTACAAGCCAGCGTGTATGTGCAGATCTATTTGTACGGGTATGAATATGAATGCATGCATGCATTTATTCTTGTATGTAATAGTTAAGTATGGATGTGTACATACATTTCTCCACTTCTGTTTGTAAATATGTTTATATGTATGGACGTGTTCCTACGTCGGTATAAACACGTTATCTGCGTCTCATGTGCATATCTATAGTGGACGTGGCCCAGGCACACATCCTCTAGCTTCCCACTTCCCAACTCAGTGGGAGCCCCTTGCCTGTCCCATCACCTCCCAGGGTGGGCTGGGACTCATCAACAAGGGTACAAAGGCCGGCTCCCCTTGGTTCAAGGTAGAACCAACTGTAAGGTGCAATTCATGCTCCAGCGCCCCCTAGAGGATCAGGATGAAACTCAACTCCAGCTGAGACCAATCCTGGCTCAGCTCCCTTCCTGCCCTGTCGTTCACTTCCTCTCTCCACCGGAAGTTCTCCCTCCGGAAGTCCTCCCTCTGTATATCACACGCTCCTGAATCTCTCTGTCTCAGGCTCTGCTCTAGGCAGCCTGGGCTAAGGCAGTACCTTTATACAAGTGCACGTGTATCTATGCAAATATATGTGTGCACACATTTGTATGTGCCTGTGCCCATGTACACGGAAATCTAGGAGCATCTGGGAGGGAAGACAAGATGGAGGAAGAAGGCTGATTTTATACTGTGGAGGATAAATCTGTCTCAGAGAGTACAAGAGCCCTGCTTTAAAAGTTGAAAATTAAAAGATGCTTTAGATGTAAATGTATTTTTTTATTAAATCAGAAAAAGAAAGATACAGTATACATAGTATCAGTCAGTCATATGCTACTTTGTATTACATTTTAATAGACTCATGGTCCTATTTACTCCTCTGTACACGTATTAAAAAAACCTCGGGTATTTGAATAATCTTCCAAAAATTTTTATTAACTGGGGTTATGGGGAGGGTTTTATCAGAAAACATCCTGAGAACATTAGGAAATTACAGACAGACTTGAGATAAGTGTCAGACAGAACAGATGAAGCAAGCCCCTCAGCCATCTGAGAAGCATTAATAATGTAAGATTGCAGAGACCAAATCTTTGTTAGGGCTACAGGATGCAGGATTAAAATGGAGACCTCAGTGCCCCCTTGTGTTGCAAAGTAAACTTGCAACTTCATTTATTTGTTCTGCTTTTTTTTTTTTTTTTTTTTTTGAAGTTGTAATCCTTGCCCTCCTCACTGAGCTTCAAAAAGCAATTGTTTTCCCAAATCATTCCAACCCCTCTGCGGTCAATCTTTTCCTTTCTCATCAATAACTTTCAAGGACCCTATTCGAAAAGCAACTCTCATTCATTCCCTTTTCATTCCCCACACATTCCATTCCAGGAAATTGGCAACCTCCCCCCTCACGGAGCCCATGCTGTCCCTCCTGAAATGTGAATTTAAACGGATTTTTGTCTCTCCTCTTTGAGTTTAGAGGATGAGCGTGTATTTCCTACAAAGCTTAATTCCTTCCAGCAGGCATTCTACTTCTGTAACTTACTTGCCACTGCCATTTTTCATAACTTACCCAGAATGCCTTCCTCCACCCTCCGCCCCCTGCCCGGCAACCATCAAGTCTCTGGACCTGAATGGTTCACCTGCTAAACCATCTTGACGGCTATTTACCCGAAAAGATTGGACCAGAGACGTAAATAATACACCTCAATATACAACAGCTCAGGCTTAATTTGTAGGCAGAATTTCATTTGATGGCCATTAGAAGAAAACTATGTACACGGAGTGGGCCCGGGGAGGAAATGGAGTAGGGAGAAGACTTCTTGCTGGCAGAACAACTTGGTGGGAACTGTAGTGATTTGTTTACTTGGATTTGCCAACGGGTCCGATGGATACGGGGTCTGTTTGCACCTGGGCATCCGACATCCGCTTTGGTCCCTGGAGAAAAATATAAAGAAGTTGCACCCTAATGAAAGTCTGAAATATCAAGAGTCATGACTGCCATTTATCTGGCACTTACTCCGTGCCAGGTCTTGTCCTAAATAAATATACCCTTTGCATGAGTGGGGGATGAAAGAAAGGTCTCCAACCAGATGTTGGACGCCATGCCCAGTTCTATTGCTTTCTAGTTCTGTGACAACCTGGAGGGATTACTTAACTCTTTTTGAACTCAGTTTCTTCATCTTTCCAGTGGGGGAGATACAACTTATCTCGGAGGACTGCTCCAAGGTAAAGCGAGTCCCCCCACTGGCCCCCATGAGGCATGGACTTTGGGGATCAGAGGCATCGAGGTCACCTTTGTCCTGCCTGCTGTCTCAGGACTGCACTTCATGTTTGCCAAGCCAAACCCACCGTCATCTGGTCCTCTCGCCAGCCAGTGAGGCGGGCAGTGATGATTGGCCCGGTTTTACAGACGTGAAAACAGGCTCTAAGAGAAGTCTGGACCGGCGTATGTAGCGATGGACGGGCCCCCCTGACTTGGAATTGGGACCTCAGATCACCTGCTCTCCAGACTCCAGCCTGGGCCTTGTCCACTCTTTCCAAGCGCTGGGTGGAATAATTGTCCCCAGCCTCGGGTCAGCCTGTGCCCAGTGGAGAGGGCCAAAGATGACAGGCAGGGGACTCCGGCAGAATAAAGAATAGGCCCTATCTTCTTTCTAATCTCCGTTCCTATGGAAAACTCCTAGCACCTAGCACTACACGAAGGCATCAGGGACCCACGGCAGTGGGACAGATGAGGGCGCCATCGAGTGGGTGATTCTTGGGCAAGAGGGAGGCGGGGAACCTCCTCCTCCTCCAGTCGGAGCCCCATGTTGATCAAATAGATATGTTTCTATAGACACATTTATGTGTGCGTACACACATACGCACGGGCACATACACACGAGAGGTTGTCCCTCCAGGTTGTCACAGAACTAGAAAGCGATAGAACCTTCGTCAACTGAGTCCCTCCACTCAAAAGCCAAATGCTTGCAAGCAGTGGTGCTTGATGAGTTCTAAAGGCTTCCTTCCAGTTCTTTTCAGATGCTGCATGAAATGCCAAGGAGGCTGCTCCTCGTTAGAATCCAGGCAGCAGGACAAAGGAGCGAAGGAAGAAGCCGAGCAGAGAGGACCTCCCCTGGAAGGTGAAGATCAAGCAGGGATCGGCAGGCAGTGACTTTGGGAACTGACTGGGGCAGACCCCTCAGGACATATATTCATTTGATTCCCCAGGAACTGTAGAAAGGTTGCTGTCCTTATCACCTCAGCTTTGCACAGGGCGAACCTGAGGCTCAGAGGGGTTAAGTGACTAACCCAAGGTCACACAGCTAGGAAATGGTAGGTCCAGGAGTCCAGTGAAGCTGTCCAAATTCACAGCACAGGCTCCTGGGCACTGCTCTGTTCTTTCCACTGTCCTATGTGCTATCTGGTCACCTCTGGGGTTCTCAGCTCTGGCCTCCTTGACACTTTGGGCTCCCCTACCCCTCGATCAGAGGTCACCGATACCCACAGATATTTAGGGACAGGGACAATCAGGAACGCTCCATTGGTTTAGAGCAGTTTGCCTCATGTACCTGCCCCATGTCCATCACAATCTGAAGGTTAACTCCAGCCCCATGGCTGTTCTGTGCACCGTGGGACATTTAGCAAAATCCCTGGGCTCTACCCACAATGTCCCCATAGCACCTACTCCCAGTGGTGACCATCGGAATGGTCTCTGGACATTGCCGAATGTCCCCTGCATAGAAAATCACGGGTTCAGAACTACTGGATGAGATCCATCCTGTTAGCTCCAGGGATTTCGTGGGTAAGGAGATATGCAGAGAACACTCCATGAGCCTCTGACCAAAAAATAAAATAAAATAAATAAAATAAAACCCAGAAAACAACCAAAAACCACCAAGAAAGTGAGGAACTCGCTGGGCCCGTGAGCTCAGAATCTCCAGAACAGCACCCTCCCGACGCGGTACCCCACCCCGGGCACTGTGGCTTGGCAGGGAATGGTTCGACCAGAACTTTGGGCAGAAAAAAATGCACAGTCAGTTTGGAAATGTCTAGAAAAGCGTGATAAGGATTTACACTCCTCTCCAAGGAACCGGAGCAGAGAATGGAGACAAATTTTCCAGCAAAACCACTCAAAGCATGATAAGCTTTAAGCTCCTTCTCTCCCCTACCACTCTGATGGTCGGTCTCCGGTCTTCGACGTCCCTTAAAAACTGGAGAGGGCTTTACGCCAGAGGCTTGGGAGTAGGAGAGGGGCTCTGTAGCAGTACTTCCCATTTCCAAACAGCCTCAAAGCACGACTTCTAGCACCATCTCATACTGAGGTTCTCTGCCCATACTCAGACACCCAGGCCAGATGGAAATATGATGGCGTTCACCCATAAAATAAACATGGGGCCTGAGATTCTGCCTTTCTGAGAGGTTCCCATAGATGCTGTTTGGAGCCCAAACTTGGGCCCCAGGGAACCATCGTCCTCCCCCACCTCCATCGATCAGAGGTCACCAATACCTACAGATGTTTGGCGATGGGGACAATCAGGAACCATCAATTGTTTTAGGGTAGCTTGCTTCGTATACCTGCCCCAGCTCTGTCACAGCCTGAAGGTTAACCCTAGTTAACCCCAGTGCCGTGGTTACTGTCGGTGTGATTTCCTTGTCCTGCCCTGTGGGCTCAAGCCACATCCCGGTGGGTCCTAGATATGACTTCACCTGTTTCTCTCAGTGGAGGCTTGACCACCTGGCTTATCTTTTGATTAGTGACCTCCAGACTCTCCTCATTTGCCAGGATTTGTATTATTCCAAATATAAGAAAACATTGACTAGTGCCATATTTCACTCCATCCACTCCTTCGTTCATTCAACAGACCCTTTATCGGTGTCTGCTACGCTCTAGCCCCCGCGCTGGGGAGGACAGCACGTCTGCTCAGGACAGTGTGGTTGGTTGCTGCTCTCCCAAAGCTCCCAGTCTAGGGGAGGAGACAGAGAAGAACCACCTAGACACACATACAAAATAACTGAGAGGTTAATTAATTATTGGATGTCCTGCCTCCCCTCACCCTGGACCAGGCCTCTCTGGAAGGAAGGAGCTAATTTGTAGTCACCTCTGTCTACCCACCACCCAAGGTCACTTTCACAGCAGTTTCCAGATTTAAACACTTCAAGGCTCCCTTTGGCCACAGACGGACACCAATGTTCCCCATCATCACTTGTTCCCGCCGCCTTGCCTCTGCCCTCCTGTGCTCTCTTCCCACCGGACTGAATTTCACCTCCGTGCTGTCTCTCCACTGCCTGGAACGCACTGGGCCTTCAGGCCTCCCCTTGCCTCCTCCTCCACAGGCTCCTTTGAGGCCCCACCTTAGAGGTCATCTCGGCGGAGAAGCTTTCCCCTGACACTGCTTTCAGCGCCCCCTGCGGGGCCACAACCTCACACTCAGGCTGGGTGGCACCTGCCTTCTGCCTCCCTGCTCTTGGCCCACTCGGTATCCCTGCCCCCAGCCATCCGCACCTGAGTGTGCGGCCGAGTGAGTGGTGAGTGCTCCGCCCACCCTGCTCTCCGAGCCTCGCCCAGCGCCTGACATACAGCCCTGCTCCATCGGTGTTTCTCCGACCAAGGTCCAGGCCAGTCCCACCTTGCAGGCGGGAACCACACTCCTGGCCCCAAGAGCCTAGAAAGCAGAGACCAACGATCCACCTACCAGGCCCTTAAAGAAGCCTCCGAGGGACTGTCGCCGCTTCTCCTGCCTCTTGTGGGCCTTGTCCCCATTCTGCAGCGAGTTCGCCTCCCCCGCGGCCGGCTCCACACACGGGACAGGTTCTTTGGCTTCTTGCTTGTTGTTCTTCTGCTTGTTGCCCTCAGCTGCCACCTTCTTGTCCTTGGAGGGGCCCTCTTTGCCCTTCTGGGCGGCTCCCGCCGGCTCCGGCTCCGGGGACGCCACGGCCTTCTCCGGTGAGTCCGACGTCTATGGCAAGGTCAAACAAAATGCATATTTAGGAGCTGTAAGACAACGCTCGGTGGCAGGGGACTAAGTATGTCAGAACAGAGGTGTTCAAATGTCGGATGGGGGTCTACGTTCATGAGTCCTGGGTGAAATGAAAAAAAATAATAATAATAAAAAGCTGCAAATACTTACGATGCTTCAAGGTCCCAGTAGGAGACATTTAATTGTCTAATAATTAATTTATTTATGTTTTCCTACCGTTCTTCTCTCCTTCTTCTGGGACTAGAACTTGGGTTTTCCTTGGAGAATCACACTTCTCTCTCCTTTATTCACCGTGGCTCATACATATTAATTCCGCCCCTGGACAAAGGCTCAGGACTCAAGCCTGGCCAATCAGAGCCGTGCACGTGATTGGGCTGCCGTGATTGGTTCAGGTTGGCTGGACGCAGATAAAAACTGAGCTAAACTCAGAACCTTGCTACACCACCCAAGAGGGAGAGATCTGTCCACTCTCCATTGGATTCCAAACTGTGAACATAAAAGCCTGGAGCTTCCAGAGTCAGCACCGTTTCCAGGAAAAATCTGCTTGAAAAGGAAGCCAATAGAAAAGGAGAGCTGAGAGATGAAGAGAGAGAGAGAGGGAGAAAGAACCCAGGTGCTGCTGGCCTCACACATGCTCCTGGATCTAGCTGTTCCTGAAGCCCTTTAGTGCTTAAGCCAGCGTTGAGAGGGTTACTCCCACTTACAACCACATGTGACTCTTTTCCTGGAGATGCCTAGTCTTTTTTTCATGGTTTCATCTACCTTAGTTTCTGGCGTGAAACTCTTCTTTAGTTTATAAAACAGTTGTGAGAGACCATAAGTGTTTTAAGTTTCGAATGTACAACTTTCATGCTGAAGAGAAATTTTTGCAATCCTACCTGATTCCTACAGTTTGGAAGGATGAAGCTGTAAAATCCAAAATTCTAGAAAATTCTAGGTAAATTACAGATAACAAAATCTGTAAAAGCCTTTTCCCCATAATTTCCTTGAACTGAAATTCTGTAGGGGCCAGACAGATGAAATAAAAACATGACAGAGGCCAGGGGTAAGAATAATCACAAAGAGACCTTATTTCCTCAGTTGGGAAAGCAACATAAGAAATATGTCTCCCGTGTAAGTAAAACACCAGTTCAAGCAATGTTGGCTTTGATGTTGGGGAGAAAACTGGAGCGGCGGGGACAATTGTGGTGAATTGTCACATGCCCTGTCCAAAGGGGCAGTAGCTGCTCAGACCCAGCAAAGACACTATGTAGGACTCCAACCTCAGTGCTGCCCAGCACACCGCAACACCAGTAGCCCCATGGGCCACCTTTGACCCGCCGAATATACATTTACAACTTCTGATTTGTAAAAGTGATAGATTGTTCCCGAGTGAAAAAGTTCTCAAAGTTGCAGTTTGATGGAGAAAGCAAGACGCAGAAAACTGTCATTTCTCATCAGTATCAATCTACCCCTTAGATATAAGCAAGAAGACAGAAGATTCTCCAGTCCCAAGAGCCTCCTGAGGGCAGAATTCCTTGGAGAAAGGAAACATCCGACACCGAGTCACCTCGAGAAGCTGTCCTGCCACCACCCGCTCTGAATATTTCCATCAGACCCCGGCTGCCAAAGTTGTAGCAAATGTGAAGTAAGATAAAGAAGCCAGAAATGCCACAGAGAGCAGCGAGCGGATACGCCTGTACAGGGAGACAGAAACCCCCACCATGATGCTCTTCGGAAAGACCACAGACCATCTGAACACCCTGTTGACTGGTTTTGTTGTGTAGAAGATGGTAAGATCCAGTTATTGGCTAAGGGCTTTGTGTTTGGGGTCAAAATAACAGGGCGTGGCTCTGGTTCCATCACATCCTTGCTGTATGATCTGAAATAACTCATTGGC
Organism: Potos flavus; assembly: GCA_028534135.1. Classification (NCBI taxonomy): domain Eukaryota; kingdom Metazoa; phylum Chordata; class Mammalia; order Carnivora; family Procyonidae; genus Potos; species Potos flavus. The sequence continues at coordinate 115,211,678 of CM052885.1, forward strand.
TCTCTCAGCTTCCTCATCCGTGTGGGCGCAACAAAGGACATCATACCCCATGGTGGCCTGAGGATGAAAGTGGCCAATCCCGGAAAGCCTGGATCACGTGGTGTCTGGCCCATGGGAAAAACTGAACATTGGGGGACCAGTCTTCTTGTTGGATCTGGGAGAGAGGGATTTCCAGGACACACAACTTAACTTTAAAACCACAAAGTCCCAGGCAAACTTGGAAGAGTCGGTCATCCTGACCCAACATTGTCCACAGCGAATCTTTCTGACACATTCTTTCTGTGTGGATCTGACAGCCAGGTACAGACGAAGGGCTCAGGAAATGCTTGTTAAATCGAGTGTCCCTGTGCCTCTCCGACCTTATCTTTTATCCCTTTCCCCTCTGTTCCTTCTGCTTCAGACACGTGGCCTCCTCTTCTTCCACGAACAAGCTTATTCTCAAAAAAAGGGGCTTCATGTTCGCTGTTAACTTCTGCTCAGTGTGTTCATAGGGTTTGACAGGATTGTTGCTTCTTTCTGTCAAGTCTCAGCTCAGATGTCGCCTCCTTGGAGACTCAGTCCCTGGTTAGACGATCTAAAGAAGCACGATCCCTCTCTGACAAAACACTGCTGTGTTTTCTTTATGTTTGCCTTAATCTTGGGGATTTCTTGGCTCACTTGAGAGTGTTCCGCCCGCCTCCCTCTGCTGGAGGGGGAGCTCCAGAGAACAAAACTCTTCTGTCTTCCATGGCTTTATTCCCAGCACCTCGTTTGACACATAGTAAGTCTCCACCAAAATGGGCTGAATGAATGGCCAGCAACTCGCCTTCCAGATGTTTCCACACTATTTCCCTCAGCACATCACTGTGAGGTGGGGAGTGAGGAGTGCCCACACATCAATAGCTTTCACAGGACATTGATTTTTTTTTTTCTTTTCCAAGAGGGGAGCTTTCAATGGATCAGTTCCATTTACCACAGGGTTATGTCATGCTGTTAGGCTTAAATGTTCTTCTTAATGGCTTAGAAACTAACTTCTGAAATAACAGATGGCTGGTTCCTTATATGCAGAACGAGCTAAGAATCTAAACTGTGGGATGATTGCTCTGTCGTTAAATGTAGATGATTTAAAAATCTTTGCTTGGGATTTGACTCTGTCTCAGAATTTATAACAAAAATTATTCGCATCCAAATCATCTGAGTGTGTCCTCCCCTAGAACCCAGCGATGCTGGCAGGAAGTTGGAGGACAAGGTCATGGGAACATCCCGTTTGATGCAGACCTTGGAAGCATACCTACACCAGGAAGTACCTGAGACTTCTTCTCCTGGAATCATCAGCCAAGACTTGTATAACCCTGAGAGGGCGAATCGGAAAGGAGCAGAGAATGTCTCTTCCCACCCCCAAATTAAACTAAGCATTTAGCATGTCTCCAAGATTACACACCCATCTCCTCGGGTCTGGATCCAGGGCTCTCTAATGGATTCTCAGAACACTCCTCGGTGAGTGTAAATAGAATGAGGTTTCCAGCTCACTCAGATTTTCACTGACTTCACTTACATTTCAGAATCGCTAAGATGATTGGCATCCCTGTTTCACATTCGGATCCTAGACAAAATGTACAATTATATTTGAATGTTTCATATTGAATAAAATAAATTTATCATATTTCCAAGGTCGTCCACTTCAGGATTTGGGGTTCTGTAGTGGTCTAGAGAATGAGTTTGGGGGCAGGCATAGTCATAAGTTGAAAAAGAAAAAGAAAAAGAATTTGAATGTAGCCAAAAGCAATATATTCCCTGTTGAAATATATGGTCTAATCCAATTATTATAGAAATAGAAATGTAATAAATTATTTATAGTCATTGCTGTCCATTTGTGTGATATGAACAATACACTAATGTGGTAATTTCTATCAGTGGCATAATAGTAATAGTAACAAAATAATAGCAACTGCCATGGCTTCATATGTTGAAGCTCTAACCCCTAGTGTGAAAGTATTTGGAGTAAGAAAGGAATTAGGGATAACTGAGGTCATAGGATGGGGCCTTCATCCAATAGGATTAGTGTCCTTACAAGAGCCGCCATGTGAAGACATAACAGAAAGCAGCTGTAAGAAAGCCAGGAAGAGAGCTCTCCTCCACCAGGAACCATGCTAGCATCCCAATCTTGGGTTTTCCAGTCTCCAAAACTGTGAAAAAATAAATTTCTGTTGTTAAACCATTGAGTCTATGGTAGTTTGTACGGCAGCCCATCCGGTTTCCATAGAAACTAACATTTTATTGAGTCCCCAGTACTAGGACTGTTCCAGGGACTTTACATGTGTTGACTTATCTAAGTATGACAATGCCATGAGGCAGTACTTTTCCTAGCTCCATTGTAGAGATGAGGAAACTGAGGCACAGAGAGATTTGGTCAGTTGATTTTAGTCCCACAGCTAAAAAGTAGCGGAGCCAGGGTTCGAACACAGGCGGTCTGAGCCTGCAACTCATGCTCTTAACCCGTTCTCTGTATTGCAAACATCAGTAGAAGAATATTTGAGGACACTTTTGTGAAGGTATATTTCTAAGTTAAGAAAGCGTGCAGGTTATAAAATAGGATGTTGAGCATGAAATGATCCCATTAAAAAAAAAGATAGGTGTAGTTATGGAAATGTCATAGCTATGTTTCTTTAGAATAGAGAAAATAATGGGAAAAACCCATGTGATCCCATGTCTTTCACCCTTTTTTTTTTTCAAGAAAGAGCTCCTACTCTATGCCAGGCACTATAAAATGTCATAGAAAAATAAAAGAGGCTCCTCCCTTCTCCCTCGCTCCACAGATGCTCCAGACATGGAAAGGAAGGGGTGAAGGAGGCATAATTAATAGGCAAATGACTTATTACAATGTGCGATAAATTCCACAAAGAAAAAGAACAAGATGCGATGATGACGGGCGGAAACAGAACATCTGTTTGAGGAGGTGACATTTAGCCCAAGACTAAAGGATAGGAAGGGATTTGCCAGGTGGAGAAGAGGGAAAAACATTTGTTAAATAAGAAATAGCCGAGAAACTCTAGCTTGTTCATGCATGTATCTGCAGCGCGGAAGATAGTGCCTAGCATACAGCAGGTGCTTAACCTGGAGATGGTAAACGAGTTGTCTGTGGCTGAGAATTGCATTGGCAACTAAGCTGGAAAGAAGTGAGAACATGCAAGCTAAACCCACCACCGAACAGATTTGACAGGTCACTTACTTGATAGCTGGAGTCTTTCCCATTTATTTCTTCTGAGTGGGTGATCCCTCCATCCCCTTTCACTGACTAAAATAACAAACAGACAATGGCCTTTCAGCTACCATGAGCACAGCAACATGGAGAACGCAAGGGGAGTTCTGAAATGGATGACCTCAGTCATTCATGATTGAGATTTGGGGTCAAGACAAATGGAAGACCAGCTAGAAACATATTACTCACGAGACACACAATTTCCAGGTGGTTTATAACCAGAGTTTGATTATATTCAAGTGTTGGCTTCCCCAAATAACAACAACAATGGAAGTCTTAAACCCTGGGATTAGGTAATTCTGGGATAAAGAAATGGTGACCAAAATGCCGATGTTGGAACCAGGAGGTGGTGGGACATGTTGAATGAATGAACTATTAAACCATTGGTAGCTTTTGGTAACATATAAGGTGGTGGATATTTCCTTGTATTTTTTTTCCCCTCACAGAGAGGTGGGGTTTGTTGAATATCCTATTTTCCCTTTTTAGTGACTACTGTGGCCCGTGGCATCGGTGATAGGGCTGGATGGGTTGAATTCACAGCTTTGGCTCCTGAAAGCACATGCTCAGCAAAGGGTTCTCAAACTGTGATCCCGGGGCCACAGCTTCAGTATCACTTGGGCGTTTGTTAGAAATTAGAAATACCATTTCTTGAGAACCAAGCCAGATCTATTGAATCAGAAACTCCCGGGGGCAGAGGGTGGGTGCTGAGCAACAAGGCCTCCAGGTTCTGAAACATACTTGAGTTTGAGCGTCACTTTTTAAATCTATTGGCATAGACAAATGCAGACCAATACTGAGGCCTGCAGTTCTCAGCTGTGGCTTCAATAATGCTCTATGCCTGACGCTTGATAAGGTACCTGAGAAATCTGGTAATGAGTTGCCCAGTTCTTCTCAACAATATTGCCTCGGGCTTAATTCCCACATATTTGGTCAGGGCTTATCGTCTCCTCCTCCCCTGCTGGAGGGAGGGAGTGTAGGAAATTGGGGGTAAGCAATGTGGGGCAAACAGGAAGACTTCCGCTCCCGCTGTTAGGATCTTTGCTGTTCTGCCAGCAGATGGCAAGAAACTCTAACACCTGCATCAAGAACAGGTGAAAACATCAAAGTCAAATACTTTTTTGACTGATTAATATTATATGTCTCTGTAACCTGAGGTATGGTACTCATTAGTAAAGATAATGAAAATTATTATTCATGAAAGCTAACTTTTAGTAGAGTGTTTACTAAAGGTCAGGCAGTGTGCTCATGAGAGAATAACCCTCACTAGTTCAGTTAGTCGTCATGCAGAACCTTAAGACGGAGGAATAATTTTATTTGCCTCATTTTACAGGCAAGGAAATGGAAGCTCAGAGCAACCAGCATGGGTCATGGAACTAGCAGGTTAGGGAGTCAGGATTTGACACCAGGCGATGACTCCATATTCCATACTGTCCCTCCAAGGTAGGAGGCACCATTCGATGAACACATTTTTTATTGAGCATCTACTACGAAGCCCCCTAATAAGGAAAGATAATAAGGGCTCGGATAAGATGGAGGCTGATAAATCTCAAATAGGGAAATTTGTGAAACGTGCCCTTCCTCAGAGGTCAACCACGCTCATCTTTAAATACTACTTGGTGCCGCTAAGATTCCGAAATCTTGACGAGGACTCTCAAGTCTTGATGAGTCTGACAATTTCTAGGTCTTGTCCTACCTCAGAAACAACCTTCCAGAGCTTGGCACCTTGATACGTGCTTCTTGATTGGTTAGGAATGGAAGAAACCTTTCTTCAGCCTGAACCCCTGGTGTCTCGAAGTTGCATGTGCTTTTCTTAGGGACATCATGGTAATGGGCTTTGCCAAGGCGTTCAGCCCAGAGGCAGATAAGGATCTGTCTGTCCCCTACATACACTTTAGGCCCATTTAGATGGAAAGTGTTTTTTTCTTCCTCTGGGTCTTCTGCATTGTTTTACACGGGCCAGTCTTGTTTGAGAACATTTAGAAAAAGAAATTGACTCTCTGGGTTATTATTTGTCTCCCGGTAAGCAGCTCTGACAGCCTCCTCATTGCATCCAAAGGGTTTGCCATTTGGAGAGTTCTCTGGCTTCCCGAATTCAGGCGGTCATTAAGATCCTTACCTACCCAAACACATTTCCTAGTGTCCTTTAGACTATGGCATCACATCCTCACCAGCTGGCCTTTGGGGAATGCCGAGGGGCAAAACCAGCCAAACAAACAAACAAAATGGTTTTTTAAGCAAAGCCTGAATGGAGATCAGGAGGCATGCACGGCCCCTGGGGCCACCTTCCTGCCCAAGAGAGATTTTTAACTTCCCTTTAGTGGTTTCAATTTGATATCAGTTAGGTCCTCTGCCAGTTTAAGGTTTCAATCTGCTTTCTTCCCCTCCCTGTCTTTGCGAGCCCTTGGAAGAGAATTTGGATTGAATTAGAAAGCTTTCTTGGCAGCAGTGGATCTAGGTTAGTATCCTGAAAACAGCCCCTCCAGATGCCAGAGAGGTCGATGCAAGGAAGTTCAACTTCTTTAAAAAAGAGACTATCTCAAGCTTTTCTAGGATTTTCCTCTGTTATTCATTTTGAGGCATAAAAAGCTGTATATATGCAAAGATAACTGCATCCTGAGTTTAGACTAAGGGTCTTACGAAGTCCCTCCCTCCCTTCCTCTCTTTGTTTTCTTTCTATCATTCTTTTCTCTTTGCTGAGTCCTCTTTCAGAGACCAATTCAAATAGTTCACATCGGGCTTTGTATTCAAAGGATTTTGAATTTCTCCAGCTGTCAAAAATCGAGTTCCTGTTTAAAGAACTCAGATTTTTTTCAGGGACTATCTAATACTCTAAAGAACAGTTTGAAGACTACCAAGTAATTTCAGAGATTTTCTAGTTCAATACTGAGCAACTTTCTTCCAGGGGTTTATTTTTATTCATGAGAGCCAAAGACTAAGCATCTCAAGGCCTCCAGCCTGCAGTGTTGGGATGGAATCTGGTTGTGACATCCAAGCTTTGCATATTAATAAAGTCGTTTTTATTTCTTTCATTGTGTCACACATTCCGATAGCTTGATACTCTGAGGAGCATTTGAACCCTCTCCAACGTGTATTACTTAGATGTTCAAAGTTCTAGTGGAAACGTTTGGTGGGCAGTTCACATTTCTTTGAAAGGAGTGCAAGTGTATTTTTGGTGGAGATCTAATCCAACCGAAGTTGCGATTTAAAAGAAGAATTGGGAAGATACTTTAATTTATTGCACGGGATTGTTTACTAGGTCAGCCTCACTGTTACACACATCCAAGGAACTGCACCTGCTAGAAACTTCCAGAATCAACAAAGGCTATGGGTCCAACCTTCATGTTTTACCAAGATGTTCAACTGAAACAGAACTGGACCATCAGACAAAATGACATAGTCAAGGCAAATCTCATTTTAGTGACAAACATATTCAGAAAACGTCCATCTGAGCTTTACGTCAGTCATGTATTAATTCTCCTCTCTCTTGCCTTGTAATTTCAGGTGCTTTCAGATGAGCGTAGGAAACACTACCGGGAGAATCACAAAAACAGAGCTTTGGCTGCTCTCCCTCCACGTACTCTCAAGGAAAACCAGCTGCCGAGAGCACAGAAAGGCACAGTCACATCTAAGTACAGGGGCGAGCCTTTAGCAGGCACACACGCCAGAGTCTGAGTGCTGGCGCTGCCATTTACCAGCTCTGTGACCCTGACTGGGTCACTTCAATCCCTGAGTCTTCATGCCCTTCTCTGCAAGGGGGGGGAGGGTAGGGATGTGTTGCACAGAGTTTTTCGGCTAATAAATGAGCAAGGCGTGCACTGGACTAGCACAGTGCTGGCCAGGCCATTGGGACATGATACATAAACAGTAGCTATTATCGTCATTACTATAATTATTAGCTGAGAGTGCCAAGTGACCATAGGCTCCCCTGCAAGTGTAGAAAGGAAGGCAAACTGCTCCGGAGACAGGAATTGCCCAAAGAAATGCTGCTTTCAGAAACCTTCTCCTGAAGAGCAACTCTGCATTTATAGTCAGGACTGGGGGCAGGATGGGAGATGGAGAACTTGAGCTAGAAGACCCGTTTTTGTTTTTTTCTTTTACGATCGCCATTACAAACTATCCTCCTTTTTCCTCCAGATGGTAAATTTCAACAGGTTTTATTAGATTTATAGATTGAAGGTAAGCAACGGAAGACCGTGATTTCCTGGCTCTATCCTCATCTGGGTCTTATATTTGCCCAATATTAAAGCTCACGGTCCTTCTCTGCCTGAGAACATTATTCCAACAAAGAGCTTCTTACAAAATGGATGGTCTAAGGAAAGAGACAGGAGGGGGATTAAATGTAACAGTAGGTGACAATGGTTCGGAGGAAAGCACTTTTCAAGTACAGGGTGTTATTAATATTGACAAATTACAAATCTATAGCTCTATATTTCTACCTGCCACCGTAAGGTTTCATCTGCCTACCTGGTTTGTGGGCACATGAATAGAGTTCCCCACCCACTCACTTTATAAAAATATACTAGCACTTCAAATATCCAATTTCTTGACATAGACTTGAATTAATACATATAAGAATCTTTTTCTATTTAGGGCATGACAGATGCCTTAGCTACTCCTTGCAATTATTTTGGAAATCTATAGGAGCCCATAGCATTTTTGTGCAGTGGTAGATCTACGGGTGTCAGATGCAGTGTGAAGACTTAGGGGACTCTATTTTCCCCTGAAATATATTTATCTTTCCTGAAATGAGATTATTTGAAAAATGATATTCTTTCCATTTCTATTTTTACGAAAGGTTAATTTCTGGAAAGAAAAAGATCTCTTTGGAAATAAATTGGGTGATGCATTTATTATTTTTTAAAAATATATAACCATGAGTCACATTGCCATGGGACAGCAAAATATGTTTTCTGAGAGAAATTTAAGGGAGGCCAAGGTGAAGAGGTAGAAAATCAATGCTGATGAATGGAGACATTGATCACAAAACAAGGGTGATGCATTTACAATTGAATTTCCTCTTCTATTAAATCGATTATTTTAAAAAGAACTATATTTTGCTAACAATATCTAAAATCAATTTGGAACGTTCACTTATTTGGCTCAAAAAATAAAAAAGGAAAAGCTCAGTGATGAGTCAGATGTTGTCTCGATTTTTCAAGCCCTGAGAGGAGGATTTGGTTTGGTTTGGCTTTCTCCTGCATAAATCCAGACTTTAAATTCATTTGGGAGTCATGAAATGTTAGCTCAAAGTGTTTCCTGAAAACAGTTGCTGATTGTGAATGCACACTGTGGGACTATTAGCACATGTGCATAAAGGTAGGCGTGCAAGGATGTTCATCAGGTTCGTGAGTGCAGGACCTGAGATCATGTGCATGGAACCCATGGTGTGTGCTCACTGCATATGGCCTGGAGTTAAAGATAAACATGTTTTCCTCATAGGGTTTTATTCTCCATGAAGATGGCGCCACGTCTACTTATTGTTATTTCCCAATGTATGGAATACAATGGGTACTCAATACGTATTTATTGAAAAAAAGACCAAATGAAGTGCAACAAGCTGGAAACAAATCCAATTTCCATCAATCCCAGTATGATAAATTCAGATGATGTGATTCAGTGGTCATTATAAAGAATGAGGTGGTACCGTATCAGGATCCAACACTAAATAGCCACAGGGATAGGGCCAGTGACATAAATGAGTGAGCCGGGTGTGACAGCACAGAGTCGTGGGATCATGGTGAACTGGAAAACCCATGTCTTCTGTGTATTTGAGTTATTCACAATGGTACTACATTGTTATAACGAAAACAAAACAGACTGCAAGACAAGAACCACCAGGGTATCTGGAATTTTTAGGGAAAATCCCCCAAATCATGGGGGAATAATGGTCAAGCTCCCAGGTGTCACCCTTTCTATGGATGGTACATAATAAGAACAATGGACATCGTAAGATGCTATGAATGCACTGAGGATTGGGTCCTCTTCCACCTCTATCCCTATCCTATGGAGAATCGATTATAAAGGACTCTTTTGTTTCCAGCTTGTTCCCCTAACTGTTCAGAGGTACCCGTTTCTATTGCTAGAAAATATCCCCCAGAAACCTCTAAAAGATAGCTCTGGAGGGTGAATTTCGGTAATGTGGGACCTCATTAGAATTCAAGGATTTGAATTGGATGGATGTAGTGGGTGGTTTAGACATCTTTCATGCTTTATTTGGAGGTTCTTGCATTTTTTTGTCTTTAAGTAAAGAACTCTCAGGTTGGTTATTTGGAAGAGAAAGTGATACTATTTGCTATGTTGGCGGGGAGGGGGGGCAGTAATCTCTCAACTCCACCCAGAAATGGGAAAATTGGATCACTCTCAGTGTCGTGATGAGCTATCTGGGAATGGCATTTGTAATGTAGATGGGTTGCCAGAAAAAGGCCAAATGTTCTTTTCTTTCCTGACATTGTGTAAAAATTGGTTGAAAAATCTCCGATCTTGATCCCCATTTTCGGTGCCAAATTGCAGAGTTAATGACCAGGAACACAGATGAGGTCCCAGCCATACAGGCTGCTCACTACTGACTCTACACTTCCTACTCCCCGAGAGTCCAATGACAAACGAAAATGATTCCTGTTGACAGTTTCTAACAGAGTCATTTTTAATATGCCTCCGCTCCTACTGGCAAGGGTTTTATGTTATGTTATGTTGGGTCGTGGACGAGAAAGAATTCCTTAACAGGCAGAGCCTGTGAAACCAGAGGGCTGCTTTCTCAAAGGATTAAATTCCCAAATACTCCTGAAAATAATAGTGCACTATAATGAAATTCTTGTTTTTCATTAAAAGAGAATTAAACCAATGACCTTTTGCATGGGCTTTTGCTTTTTGTCTTCCAACCAAGTTGGGTTTTGTTGCATTGTATTATTCAAGTTCTTGGATGCTTTGCTATTTAATGTACATGACACTTCAGAGACACCAAAAAACATCTGCCCACATTCTTTCCATTTCATGCAAGCTAAAAGGATGGCAAATTCACCAAGTTATACGCGTTCGCGATTAGAAAATTATGTTGTCACTTTATAATTGGAATTATTTATAAATCATCTCTGTCCAGGTTTGTGTCACTCACACATCACTTTCAGAATTTTTCCAACATCAATATATATAACTTGGCCTATTTCTTACCTAGTCCTCTAAACAATGCCTTATATCCTTTATGTAAATAAATGTATTCTCAAAGGAAACGGCATATCATTACCATGAGAAAAACAATATCATTTGCCATACACAGAAGGAAACTTTAAAAATAAATTAAATTGAAAGCGAACAGTAATATTAACTTCTGCACGGATGCTGCTGTGTGCCAAAGCTCAGGACCCAAGGCCAGCTCTTTCCTTGTTAAACTAGCAGGAGTTAAGGAAAGATTAAGGAGCATTAGCAATAAACTGAGACTTGCTGTATGATTGAGTCAGGAGGAGGAGAGGGAATTGTCTCCCTGCACAGGACAGATGACCTGTGTATCCCCTCTACGCCACCTGCAGGTACGTCTCACCCCACCTGAGTCAGGTCCTTTGCTCTCAGAAGCTGATCTGGGTATTTCAGCTTTCCCTGCTGCAAGCAGGTGGCTTACCATTTGTCTGAGAAACGCCATCAGGGAGGTTCTTGGTGGTTTGCGTTCTTCTCTTTTGAGTCTTACTTCTGTGGGTTCGGGTGTGGCATCTCCTCCTTCGTTGAGATCCACTGTTTGTAAGGCTGATTCTACTTCCTCGGACTTTATAACCTCTACTGGTGATTCACACACCACCTGGGTTATTTTGCCAGGTAATAAGAAAGTGAAAAAAAAAAAAAAAACATTCCCCAAAACAGGCTTTATAAAGTTGGGGGGGGGGGGTTCCTGGTTGCCCCCTTGTCCACGTGCTACGGGTTTGACCCAATGATCATTTCTACACAGGCACATCTTTGAGAAGGAGCGCTCCCGTCAGTGTGCTTTCAAACAGCCAATTTCTGAAAAAAATGCCAAATACGCTGACTCGGAAATGGCAAAAATCGGGCTCCACGAGGTACAAGGCTAAGATAGGAAGCCCTTCCTGGGGACTGCCGTCCACAGTAGGCTCACTCCCCTTTCCGTTCCAGGAGGCCCACCTCTTCAGTCTGCCATCAAGGTGACTTACCCCAGGCCTGTATAAAAATCAGGAGTCATCATTTCCTTAAAGGTCCAGCCTTAGAGTCGGTGACCACGACACCTTACACTGCTTGCCCTAAGATCCCCCACAACTGGGAAGACCTCTCCTCTTTGCAGAAAAGATAGCGTGAAGTCCACACTGGATTTCACAGCTGGACCTCCTCCTTAACTCATTTCCCATCCCACCCCGGGGCCGGTCATTTGCCTTTGTTTCTTAACCGAAGTTCCTGCTTTCAGAAGAAAAGGGAACTTGGCAAGAAAACCATGGTGAAGTTCCTGACGGCCCCCAGCAAGGTACCCAGTGAGCTTAGTGCCCCTGAAGGTCCGTCGGGGAGAAGGGATGGCCAGCAATGGGGGTGGGAGGATTGGATGGAAGGGTCCGATTCACCGATTCTTTTGCATTGCCTCCCTCCATTTGTGCTGTGCCCCAGTCACATCTGGACCAGTTTCTGCTTTGCATTGATCCCTGCAACAGATTTAATTGGCCTGGAGAGGGCTCTGTAATTTTTTCGTTTCCTCGGGAAGGGGCTGGCAAACGACTACCAAATCCGTCCCAGAGACTGTTTTAGTACAACCCTGAGCAAAAAATGGATTTTACATTTTTTTTAAAGGGTTGTAAAATGTTTTTAAAAGATGAAAGACAGGCAATGGAGACTACACATAGCCTGTTAAGTCTGAAACATTTACTAACCGGCCCTTCGGACAAAAAGTCTGTCATCCCCTGCTTCAGAGGAAGGCACTCTAGAGCGAAAGCCATCTTTGCATTTGTCTTTGCTGGTGCGGGACCCCCCAGCTTCCTCTGCATCTCGTTCTTGCCGTCAGGGAGTGGGGGAAGGGAGCTCAGGTATTTCCAGAAACACCTGTAGGCCTGTGGAGAAATCATTTTCCTTTCCTTCATGCAGAATATGCCATTGGCTTGCCCATGATCCCCAATGATCCAAATTGAGAAGGACCCTTGATTTCTGTATCGTCAAGCGAAGCAGGAAGGTGCCCATTAACAAATCAGCGTAAGGGAACCGCCCGAAATATGGCAACTAAATCACAGCCGTCTCTCCCCACCTTCCATTTTATAACCTATTGACAGGACTTTTAACATCTTTTCTTTGTAGATAAAGATCTAGGTTGGGGAGTCATCCACTCAAAAGTCCGAAGGGGGCGAGGCAGGCAGGTAAGATCGGCAGGGATTGGCCATGAGACACAAAGGAGTGGTGGGGGCTACGGTGGACAAGTCAAGTTGTCCCAGCTACAGAAGGAAAACGCTGGACCGCAAGTGTTTGTGGGAGGGCTTCTCCTGCTGTGGGCTGCCAGGCTCTGACCCAGCCCATCTTGGGAAACGAGGCTGAGACTGAAGCCAGGTGCCATACTGGGATTGGTGGTCAGACGTGGTCATGGATTTCCACATGTGGGCCTGATTCAGTTCAATTGCATTTCTGGAAAAAAGCTTCGGTCCCCAGAGTCCGGGGGTAAGCCTAAAATCATGCAAGGTATTTTTAATATATTATCTCAGTGAATAGTTATTGAATTATTAAAGAATTCAGAGTAATTAACATTATCCCTATCCTAGAGATGAAGAATCTGAATGACTGAATGACTTGGCCAAAGTCATAGCACAGGTAAGTAGCCATTTCAGGGAGGATGGAGTTGTGTACCGGTAACTGAATACCTAATAGTGACTTTACTAGTGATGATATAGAACAACAAGTTTATAAGTAGGAAGTTCTAGGATTGGTTCAACGGCTCCGCAATGTCCTTAAGAACCCGGGGTCCTTCTATCCTTTGGCTCTGCCATCCTTGGTATGTTGGGTTTTCATCCTTTCATTTGTTACTTCATGGATATAAAATAGCTGCCACAGTTCTAGGCATCACATCCTCAACCCGATGTCTTAAAAAAGGGAGGAAGGCCATAACAAAAGTTTGCTTCAAATGAACTTCTGTATTTTTATTTCCTACCTCAGCACACATTTCACTGGCCAGAAGTGATCACTTCCTTACTCCCAGACAAATTATTGTTGAAAAAATGGGATAATTGCTTTAGATTAATCATGATCAGATACTTTGGGGGATGAGGTAGTTGCCAACCTTGCCTAAGATGAAGGGGAGAAGGGTGGAGAAATGGAAAATAGCCCTTAGGTAGGTAAATGACCAGGGTCTGACTCATTAAATCTGGGTTCGGAATTATTCTGTCTTTGAAGCAGCAAGTTCCTTTTGTGTAATGCAAGAGCCTGGAGGGAAAATTACATAATAAACTGATCAGACTGTGGGGCAGTAACTTTATCAATCAATTTTTTGATTGCCAATGGTTTTCTTGCTGGTCCTTTAAAAATCTGAGTGGTGTCAACTCCTAAGTCTTAGGCCAGAGTCCACTCTTCAAAACACAACTATTTCAGTAGGAAGAAAAAAAAAAAGCCTAGTGTTGGGGGGACTTCTAGAGACACCCATTAACTTTGAAGTCAGGCCAAGAAATTGGTTTTCAGCAGCCAAGGAAAATCCACTGATTTCCAGTGTGGAAATCCAGAAGGATTTGAGCTGAGTTAGGAGCTGATTTGCATATACAGACATAGAATTTGATTTTTATTTGGATAGTTTTCTGATATCCTTCCAGGCTAGGGTTTTGGAAAAAGTCACCTCCTATTTAGAATATAGAACTACATCTGCACATTTTAATTTTGGGTATGATGGATATAATGAAAATCAGATTCGTGCTATCCTTTATAATCAAATCCCCCTTGCTTGATTTCATGAGGGGATATTATACTTTGAGTGAAGATGGCTAGTACGTTTAACACAGACAATATATTAGAGCAAAAGTTTTCACTTTTTTGCCTCAAATATTGTACCCTATTTACTCTTGGAATTTAGATTATACAGTTTTCACTAGAACTGTGAGTTTTGGAAATTGATTTATAGCAAAATAGATTTCGTCCACATACACTTCCCTCATAACACACAATATTGATATTAACAGTTTTTACTTTAGAATCTTCTAAGATGCTGTCTGATTTGATTTAGAATGTTTGATTATTTGATTATAAAGACCTGGGAAAGATTTTATCTTTCAATCTAGTCACTATCCTCCCTCATTCTCTTCATGGAACCCCAGTTTTATGTTGGGGGAACAACCGTCCCTAATCTTAAGCCCACATGACAGGATGAAGTTGCTTGAACAGATCTAAGCCAATCCACACGGTCAAGCTGCTTGACCATATGAGTTCGGGGATGGGAGTATGTGGCAGAATGTATTACTTTCCCAATTATTCACTCTGGCTTCCTGTAAAGGGATCATACATCTGGTCCCACTGCGGGGTGACTTGTTTTGGGGAATGTAACATGAGCAGACACGCGGCAAAGCAAGACTGAGCGGAAGCTCTCTGAGCCATCTCATGGTTCATCCCTGGCCCTCTCTTCTCTCTTGTCATGACAATTGCACGTCCTTGTCGAAGGGAATGTTTTTCTCAGTCTAGATCTCAGTGGGAAGAAGCCACTGGATCAGCCAGAGCCAACCTATGGCTGCCGTGTAGCATGAGTGAGGAAAAGAAGGATCTTTGCTGTTGAAAGCCAAAGCAGTGTGGGGCTTGGATGTTATCGCAACACAACCCAGCTAGAGCTGACTCGTAGAGCCTGTGAAGCCATGTAAGTCCGTGAAAGAGAACAGACTCCCATGCCTGCAGGGTTTCCACTGGCCCAATCCCTCCTTGACTCTGGACTGCGTGATGGGATGTGAGAAAAAATGTAGCCAGGCCAGGAAGGCTGAGCCACAAGGACGTCTTACATCAAGACTGATTTAAAACCAATGCTACTTCCCAGTGAGGAATACCAATAAATTTTGCTTTTTAAAACAAATCTAGGTTGGGCCGAGTTTCCTTTCACTGGCAACCATGAGGTTACTTACTAAGAGAGTAAACAACAGAAGTATCTATTTCCTTCAACATGTAGGTCATTGGGAAGGAAAGATTTTTCTCCCCATGAGTTAGAACATTAACTTAATTAAGCAATGGCCAAAATGTCAGCCATTGATTCAGTAGTTTCTGTAGTAGATTTTATTTCTGATAGGACTAGAAGCACATTCTAGGAAAAGCACTAAACTTCTGTGGGTCTCCAAAGCCTTGTTTTTCTCTTCATGAAAAACTTTGAGAAATGTGGAAATCACTCTGTCTTTTGCTTTGCATTGGATGATAGATGGGTTATAAAAACTGATGGTAGAGAAATTAAAAAATAAACTCAACCACACTTTAGCCAGAAGGTGCTAGTTAAAGGACTCTTATAATATGATTACTCACACCTAATGGTCCTGCTTGGAGGTTTAGAGTACTATGTATTGTTTTGATTAATGCCATCTCTCTCATTTGGGAGGAGGAAATTAAACTAATTATTTGACACATGGCTTCACTCCATGTGGGCACTGAGTCAGCCGACAGACGTGTAATTTCACAGGGCAATATAATCACTGATCGCTGGGAAGCGCTCACTCATTATGTTACAACTCCTGTGCCCTAACAGTGACCGCAGGGGAGGGGCGGCAGACTCTTCCTGCCAAAGGCCCTGTCCCCACTACTCTACTCTGCCATTGAGGCACAAAAGCAGCCATAGATGATATGCAAATGAATGAGTGTGGCTGTGTTCTAATAAAACTTTATTCATAAACAGTGAAATGTGACATTTGTGCAATTTTTTTAGAACAGATATTCTCATTTATTTATTTATTTATTTTGAGAAAGAGACAGTACGTGAGCGTGGAAGGGGTGGGGAGGGGTAGAGGGCGAGGGAGAGAGAAAATCCTACGCAGACTCCACGCCTGCATGGAGTCCGATGCGGGGCTCCATCTCACGACCCTGAGATCATGACCTGAGCTGACATCAAGAGTCAGGACACTTAGCTGACTGAGCCACCCAGGTGTCCCGAATTTGTATAATTGTCACGTGCCCTGCAATATCATTCTTTTTTCAATTTTTTTCATCGTCGAAAATGTAAGAACCATTTTTAGCTCGTGGGCCACAGGAAGCTGCAGCTTGCTGTTCCCCGAATGACTGAATTCTTCCTGTGTTTCGGGCATGGAAGTATGCACATTACATGCCTTGTTCATTTAATTCTCACGAGAACCCTAAGGGGTAGGTAATATTATTGTGGCCATTTAAGAGAGGAGTAAACTGAGGTCCCAGAAGTGCCACAGCCTGGGAATGATGGGCCCAGAATTACTACTTTTAGCCTCATTCCCTCCAACAAACGGGCACTTAGACAATGAAATGTTGTAGCTTCCAAACAGAAATGTTACTCGTAGGGCTAAGTAATTTTAAAAGCCATTTTGAGAACGCTTCTCTATTTTCTTGAGAAAATACTTTGCTTTCCTTGATATCTTTATCAGCTTTTTTGTTCTCTTTTGGCATCAGTAATTTAACTTTGGTTCACATTTATATTTCTGTTTTGAACGTCACATTAGAAAAGGAGATACTTCCTTTTTGTGTGTC
>CM052885.1:115229041-115320606 GCA_028534135.1 Potos flavus
AAGGAAGGAAGGAAGGAAGGAAGGAAGGAAGGAAGGAAGGAAGGAAGGGAGAGAGGGAGGAAGGGAAGGAGAGAAGGAGAGGAAGGAAGAAAGGGAGGAAGGAAGGAAGCAGGCAGGTGGGAGAGCGGGAGGGAGGGTGGGAGGGACAGGGAGGGGGGAAGGAAAGAAAACACTTGCAACAACAAAAAAGAAGATCTGAAAGATCTTTCTCCTAACAAGAATTATAACATAGCCATTCTAATTTTCATTCCACATCACAGGCAACATTTCTGGAATGTACTTGGATACTCAACATCGGTTCAAGGCCAGCAATTAAATAAAAATGAAAACACAAGACCTATCCAAGGCTAGCAAACAAGAGACACCTAGAAAGAGCCAAACATATTTTGCTTTGGCAAAATGATCACAATCAGTTTTTCTCTTAAGGAGCTGTATTATCCCCACTCACAAAATTTTCCAAAGACTGCACTCTTTCAGAATGGAAAGCTGCTGACTCATGAGGACAATTTATTCATCTCCCTGGAAGATGTTTTGGAAAACTACATTTTTGAGGTGCCTCTACCAAGCCATCCCCTTCAGATGTGAACATACTGTCTTGAAAGTTTGGACAGTGAGGCTCAACCTACGTCTCTCGGGTGTAGATCCGAGAAGTCAGCTCTCCTGCCCGAGACCAACAGTCTCAACATGGGTTTCAGCAAGATGCTCTCGTGCTTGACGCCACCACCTGTCCTGGGGACCGCCCTCAGTTAGTAGAGAATCTGGGTTGCCATGGAGATAGAGGTGAAAGAGCAATCAAAATGCAGGAGCCCAGCGTGCAGCATCAGTGCCCCTTAAGGATGTGTGAGCGCGTTCTCATGTTTGGTAGACTCTTTCAGCCCCTAAATGATAACAAATGGTAAAGACTCTTGCTCCGATTTTGTGTTTAGTTTGCATGGACTCAATAGGTGTTACAAATATTCACCCAGCGTTATTCCCCATTGGTCCCCAATCACGTGAAAGGGTGAAAGAGTCTACAGCAGATGGGAGACATTGGAGCGTGCAAGAACACGGGACCCCGGGGCTGAAATGCCCAATGAGTAGTCTAGCATGCAGACGATGAGCATGGGATGGTTCTGCTATTTAATGCATCACTTACATTCTCCTCTGCACCTGCGGGGACTGAGTCCTCTTTAACTGACTAAAGGGGAGATAAAAACAAAAGTAAGAGTCAGAATGTTACCCCCCAAAATGGAGAGTTAGTTGGGCTCGAAGTTGGTGCCATTCTTGGCCATGGAGTTACTTACGCATACCTGGTTCCAAAACGAACTTGAAGGAGGCTTACACGAAAGTAAACAGTACAGCAAGATAATATAAATAGTTCTGTTTTTTTTTTTTTAACATGCAATGAAGGGAAAATAAATGCCCAGATGCAGCCAGGACACGAACGGAGTGAGGAGAAGGGGTTGCTACAAAAAAACACAAACCACAGTCTGGTCTGTGGGTCAGCGACGCGTTTGCCCTAACACTCTCTGGTTCCTGATGAAAAGAGGAAACAGGATCGATCACGCAGGCCACAGTCACTGGTAGGTAAAAACAAACGAGCTGCTCAGGAAAATTCTGGCAGAAAGTCCAGAGAAGCCCATCCCATGGTATTCACAGAGCAAATAGGCACTGAGGTCAGGAGTGGGGTCTTCAGCCTTATCCCGACCACAGCGCAGTGGCTGGCATCAGAAGCTGCTTCCTACATCGGCCGTCCATATGGGCCAATGTCATCGTGGCCAAGTTCAATCCAGTTAAAACCATCGTCTGGAGGCCCAGGGAGCTGGGGTCCAACACACCCAACTTCAAACACTGCTCCTCCCTACAGTAATCCTGGCATTCACAGTCCTGCCTCAAATTAGGAGAGCAATTGGCCCAATGCTCTCAAAGGTCAATGCCACCATCATCCCATCAGAGTGCTAAACTTCAACTTTGGAGCTCATCTTTGCAGTTGTTCTTAAATGTGGTGGTGGTGGTGGGGGGGGGTGTTTATAGACCGCTTTGAGACTCAACTCACTTGACAGATCTGGACTCTCTCCCCAGAAAAATAAACACAAACAAAATATTTTGAAAGTAATTTTAGGGTGTTCATAGATCATCTCTTCTCTTGGATTCCAGTCTAGGAGCTCTTTTTTATATGGATTCTGTTCCCCGTCCTGTGTTTGTTTTTACCTTTAAAACATGCAGTAGGAGGGGAGAAAGGAATCAAGGTTCACAAATACGTCTTCTGCATTGTGCAAACGGGTTGCATACCTGTATAGACATTGTATATGCAGGTGCTTTGTAGACCCCCCCTCACTGAAAGTGGCTGCAGGCGGTAAGGAGGGTGATCCTCATCTACACAGAGAGAAATGGAGATACGGAGAGGTGAAGTCCCTTGTTCAAGGTGGTGTAGCTAGGAAGGGGTGGATGGTTCTAGGAGCCAAGTTTTCCCCCTGCCATGATGATTACACACCTTTTAGTAACAGTGCCAGCTTCTCACTCTGCGACCAAACTTGCTTTCTCTCTAGATGAGATTTTCAGCTTGGACCATTCATCAGCAGTATTTCTATTGAACCTGTTCTTTGAGCCAAGTCTGGGTCTCACCTGTCATGCATTCCTGCACCCAGCATGGTTTCCATGCTAACCCACTATGACAGATGAAGGCCTCGGGCAACTTCTTCCTTTTCTCCTTAGGCTTCCCACCTGGTGGAAAGCCCACGAATGGAGGAACAAGAGGCACCCGGTTGCGGTCCAGCAGGTTCCATGTGATAGACAAGCTCTCGGATGGAAGGCAGAGGACTCGATGCTTCCACTTTGGAAATATGTCCGGAAAGGCAGTCTCAGAGACTAGAATGAAACTTGCACAGCTCACTTCAAAGTAGACCAGAGAGGTCTGTCAAGTGCAAGTCCCATCTCTGCAGACCGAAAGGTGTTTATTGGGTTCTCAAGCTCTCCAGCCAGAAGAACCTAACCAGGTGTGGGGCTAGTCAGGAAACACACAGAGAGCGGGATTCCCATTGAAATCTCAAAACCAGAAACTTCTGATCTTCTCCAGTGCACCGGACATCGGGCTGTTCTCCACTGAGTCTACAAACTGTCCAGCCTCCTTCATGATAACAACAGAAAACCCAGTTTGAAACGGAAGGATCCTGTTTGGGCATTTATACTGCTGAGAATAAGGACCCAAGCAAGCCCCTGAAATGCATCAGTCTAAACTTGCCTAGCAAGGGTTCTCGTCCTTTGAAGAGCACATTCAAAAAAGAATGTTTCTTTAAAATACCGTCACATGGTAGCACTTAAGCCAACAGACATGCCGTTGCTAGCGGGTCTTCTGGAAGCATCATTTTGATCATGTGACAGCTGTTCCACATTCACTGATTTCACAGTGGCCCTAAGACCTTTCCTCAAGCCCAGACATCTCAGCCCGCCTTTCAAGTGCTTCCAGAATGGTCCGGCCACATGCCAGACTTTCTTAACCAGGATTCCCAGGGATTCTGGGATCAAATACAGGAATCTGTACTTGAAACAAGTAGCTCAGATGATTCAGGAGGATTTTTAAAGTTCTCTCAGTCTGTTTCGACCTACACCGACTGCTGCCTTTTTTCAAACACCCGTAGCATTTGCAACAAACGCCAGATTCCAACATCCTTGTTCTGAAATGGGACCAGTCACTTTGCATTCATTTTTCCACTCCGTCCTCCCAGTAATTACAAAAAGGGGGTGACCCAGCCGGCTTCCAGAGCTGAGGAGAGCAAGGCACGGAGGATTTAAGTGACCCGATCACGTCCGAACAGCCAGGGGCCGTCAGAGCTGAGAGCGGATGGTGTGTCCCTTTGGCCTCAGAGCGCCTGCTATTTTCCACAACATCACATGCGTCCTCCGAAGGAAAGCAGGCAAGGCGCTATTTTGAAGAGATTCCAGATGTATCACTTACGAGTGGTGTGCACACCCACGCACACATACACACCTGCACATACAAGCATGTGTATCTACCCTGTTCCGCCAACGGACTTCAGGTGTTTCAACAGTGGGATAAGTGAGTCTCAGACTCGTTTTCTACCTCAGGTGCTGTTGGCACCAGACGCCGCACGTGGGTATTTAGGTCAGACCCGGCAACCGTTCGCACCTAAAGAAACGATAAAACTGTTCGTTGGGCACTTACTATGGTCTGACGGTCTCTGTTAGTGGATTGACATAACGACACGGTGGAAGAAACGGGTCCCTAGTTACACAAAAGAAAACAGAGGCTTCGAGGGGTCTAGGAATTTGTCCAAGACTAAGCAGTCAGATCTTTCTGATTCTGTCTCTTATGCAGGACTTGCTGCATTCCAGAATTTTCCGAGATCATCTATTCCAACTCTTTCCTTCAACAGATGAAGAAAAAGAAACTCAAACAGGGTGAGTAAACTTTCGTGAGGTCACAGAGCAAATGGTACCCCACAGAACCCAGAACAATAAGGGGCACGTAGGTGGTCTAGGTACCTGGATTTTAAACCTTTTTTGGCAAATACACCATCATTTGAAATTAATTTTCTCAAAGGTTATTTGTGTTATTTTTGTTTTATAATAAGAACGACTTCCGCAATCAAGACTATGAATCAATATAACAATTTCATATCCACAGAACGTTAGGGGGAAAATTTTATTTCTGATGTTCATATTGTAGATGTATTCACTTCCAAGTCAGTTTGTTTAAAAGCTTCCCAGTCAAAAGAGGAGAAGAAAGAGAGCTCGGGTTAGTGGAAAGATCAAAATTGTCTAGCATTCCTCCTTGTTTTTCAAAAACTTTTACAATGGTGATTTTATAACCAAAGCTTATCTAATTTAAAGGAAAGAAAACGAAGGTCTTCATTTTGTTTTCGACTAGAACGTAAGTCCCCCCCCTTGAGAATGTAAGCTACAAAAGGGCAGCAATCTGTTCGCTGCTATCTTTTCGACGCATTATTAGCACAAAGCATTTGGCACAAAAAAACTCAGCACAAAGGAGACTGAAAATATTCTCGTGTGAGTGACTCATCTCTTTTTTACTTCCCTAGAGAGCTGTTCCTTCTGATTGGGTGGGAGAAGGAAAAGCAAGATTTACGGGTGATTTGGGTTTTCGCTTCTCTTCATTATTTTTATAATCAACGAAAGAAATAAAACCAGATAACAGTGAAAAAAAAAAAAAAACCAGCAAGACTAAACTCTATGAAATCTGACCATTAGGGGGAAGAACGTCAAGTGGTCCTATCTTTTTTTCTCAACGGAAATAGCTTGAATTTCAAAGAGGAACCGATACATGCCTTATAGACCCCAAAGATACGGGCAGATGAAGTATTTGAGTCTTAGTAGCTTAGAAGCTTCCCCAGACTGCAGGGTGTGGGGGAATGAAGAGGTGGGCCAGGCTAGTGTGGCCACACTCCCAAGCACACAGGAAATGAGTGACATAGGTCGGATGGACCATTCACTGGCCACTTTTTGTAAGGTGTTAGGGGTTTTGCAGGAATGATTTCACTGAATCTTCATTTCTATAATGAAGTACTATTATTATTTGTATTATAAATTAGGAAACCGAGGCAGCTCTTGGAGGCTCACCTGTCCGACCCCAAACTTTTAACCCCTCCGTAAGCGTTCCTCAAACTTGAATCATTTGCCGTCCTCTGACACGGTTTTGGCCACATTCCGTGTACCATCTGTGGCAGCTACGGAGCGTGCTGCTCGGGTTTCCCTGCTGGAAGGACAGCCCCTGACCTGCACCTCTCTGCTTCTGCTGGGGAGTCAATGCTGAGACGACGCCCTGGCTTCTTGCTCTCAGGCAACGACTGGCAGGGCAGGGTACTGGGCTTTCCTGCTCAAACCGGACTCCCCATGGGCAAGCTCTGCTCTGGGATTCCTCATTGGCCCAGAACCACCCCTAGTTCGTGGCTTTCCCAGCCTTCTCCTCCTTCCTTCCCTGTCTCCCTTCTGCCATGTCAGACCCCCCGCTGTGGTCTGAAGCCTCTCTCTACCTCCTCCTGCCCCCTACTCTTTATCCTTCACGGCGTTGTCCTCCAATAAATCTATTGCACATCAATTCTGTCACGGTGTCCCTCCTTGGAGGATCTGAATTCACGATTACGTACTTAAGATCAGTAACATTTGGGGCGCCTGGGTGGCTCAGTGGGTTAAAGCCTCTGCCTTCGGCTCAGGTCATGATCTCAGGGTCCTGGGATCAAGCCCCCGCATCGGGCTCTCTGCTCAGCAGGGAGCCTGCTTCCCCTTCTCTCTGCCTGCCTCTCTGCCTATGCCTATTTGTGATCTATCTCCGTCAAATAAATAAATAAATAAAATCTTAAAAAAAAAAAAAAAGATCAGTAACATTCATTATGTGACACTTTCCTTTTACTGGGATTACTTTTTAAACTAAATACAGTCTCACCTTGGGCAAAATATATATTAAGCCTTGAGTTTAATGTGCTATAGCTCAGTTTTTCTAAAGCGTTTTAAACATACATATAATTTTTAAAATAAATGATGTGTGAATGTGGGTTGCCTAAGTCATCTTCCTGGCCACCAATATGCACACATGATTCACTTGGGAACTTTCCCCTACATTATATTGCTGATAAAAGGTTTAAAAATAAGTAATTGGTGGTTGGGAAGGAAAGAGGATTAGAACAGAATGCCAAGTGACATCACCCAAAGTTTTTATTAAGTACTGGATTTTGTGTTCTGGGCAGAACCCAGAAGGAAGATTTCTGTACAACAGAAAGCCAACAGAAAAGAGTTCCAGAATATACCGAACTCCGTAGGGGTATCTGTGTTTATCACCTGCCTTGCACTGCGTGCTAAGCGGCATGGGTGTTTTGATGAAATTCCTAATCCGATTTTTTTTTTCAGCTCTATGACTTATATCCCACTCTCTCACCCACGGCGTCTTGCTCATCTTTTGGCCACATGTAAAAGAGGCAAGAGTTGTGACCATGTGTGGCAGCTGGGGTGTGCTCAGCGATGATGATCAAGGACTAGCTCGCAGACTGACTCGGTCCCGCCCAGCGCACTCCCTCGGGAGCCACCGTGATTCCAGAGGGAAGAAAATGAGACGATGTTTTGAGTGCTCCTATCACAGAGCACGGGGCGGGCTCGCCCTGGTGGTGAATGGTAGACAGTTTGGTTTTCCAAAAGCAGAGTGAGCTTTAGTGGTTCATAATGACTGATTATATCTCACTGGGGAAAGAGAGAGGGAGCCCAGAGGTGGTTCAGAAGGCAGGCGGGGACAGTGCTCAGAGGAATCCAGGAGGAAGCCAGAGTACTAAGCCATTTTGGAAAGAAAATGAAATCATGAAATACCACAACTGTCTGTCATGAACCGGAGAAGCTCCAAGAATGAAAAAATCGACTTATTTCCTTTTCTTTCCCATGAAACACACGCTTCTAACACCATAGACACTTATTCTTCCCAGGAGTAAATTACAAGCCTTCCACTCAATGGCTAGTTGAGTCATTTTGGGAAAGAAAAATAAACTCCGTATTTGGTGAGCACATGGATGAGCCCAGATGAAATAATTTCTCCAGTCACCCTAGCCCCAACTACTCCACAAGTCTTGAAAATAGGACTTACCTTTTTCCAGAACAGTTTGCCCAGAGGCAGAGAGGTGGGTCCCGGCTTTTCCTTGGCAGCTTCCTTTGCAGTCTCGGTGGATGTAGGGTTCTTGGCCGCCCCTCTAGTCTCCTGGGAGATAAAGTTCGCTTTGTCTGACTTGATGTCAGATGAAGTGGCAGGTGACTTTTCAGCACCCTATAGAGTTAAAAAAAAAAAAAAATTAAAATGACCTCAGAATTTCAAAAGCGAGACATCTCTTTTTTTTAATAAGCATAGGCTGGGGTTACACACGTTAATTTTCTTTTTTATAATTTTCTGTCTTTGCAAAGATTTTATGCAAATGTGGGTTTGTGTTAAAATTTTGGGAAAAGTCAAGATAGTTTCCTTTTGCAAGAGAATATAGTATGCTATGTAAATCATTAGGAATCGCTATGTAAATCATTAGGAATCAAGGTGCTGGTAAGAGGCACTTTCCTGTGAGAATATTAGTTTATATTGAGGCCAATGGTCTTCAAATGGTTTTGATGATGTTCCCATCAATAAAAACAGTTTGAACATGTACCTCCAATACGTGTGTGTTTACTTATGTTATATACACGTACGATTTTACTAACCCAAATGTGAAATTAAAAGAGGTTAAAATAAATATAAGGGACATCATTTCCAACTTTTAACTTTGATTTAATAATCACAATCAAAGATACCAGTGCCAGGCACTGTTCTAAACAATTGAATGTTCTAACAAGAGTTCTATGAGGAAAGAATTGATTATTACGTTCATTTTACATAGAAGGAAATTTTGGTCCCAGGTGGTTAAAAAACTTTCCCGCGACTACACTAATAAGGGGGCAGAGTTGACATCAAAATCTGGGGAATCTGATACCCAAACCCAAGCTCTTACCCCCTCCTCTATACTACACCACCTCCAACAAACCAAAGTCTCCCCACTCCTTGTACTATTGTACCCATCCAGAGAGAAAATATCTAAAAAAGTTTCACATTGGGCAGGTGATAATGACAAAAAGGCTGAGAAACACATCTACACTCATCAGTTTCATTGGGAAATGGGCAATCCTCCTCTCTTTGCACTGGGAAAATACCCAGAAACTCTTAAAAAAACATTGCAAAGAGATAACTCTATTATATATAGAATAATATAACTGTAATGTATTTGTGTAATTGTTTGTCAAATATGCATCTTCCTGCCCAGGCCATGAGTTTTGAGGGTAGAAGCCATTGCCTTGGACGCCATTATATCCGTAGTTCCCATCAGGCCTAGCGTCTGCCACAAAATAGGCATTAAATAAATAACTGAATAATTGTGTAGAAAGGACCAGAGAGAAATGCCTACATAGGATCCTACCACGTTGTTTCTGCCCACCCTCCCCCTCCTAGTGGGCTCTGGAGCCATAGACCAGGACCCACAGTCTTTTCTCCCTGCCCATCCATCTCTTCACTTCCCAAAGTAGTGCCCCAGATGATGTTCTGCTAGCATCAACTGAATATTTATATTCTTTGTCTGCATTATGGAAGAGATTACAAAAACTCGGTATTTTTTGGAGTCAATCTCATGGATAGGGTTGCCCGATGAAGCCAATACTCTCAAAATAAGAATATAAGATACCTTGTTAATTCGAATTTCAGATCGACGAAGAATAATTTTGAAGTGTAAGAATGTATATGCCTAGAATTGCCTGGGACATATTTATATTTATAAATATTAAAAAAATTATTTGCTGTTTATCTGAAATTTGAATTTAACAGAGTATCTGTATTTTAACTGGCAACACCACCCATGAAATTCTAACATATTAGATTTGGAGATTGCATATCAGATGACCTTACCTTCTTTCCTAATAAGTGTTCTTCTTGTTTCACCTTTGGGTGTGGGAGAGGGGAGCGGTTAGTTGGATGTAAACATTACACCGAGAAGTGGAAAACAATGAATATGAGGCAGAGCTTAGGAATCACACAAGCCAGCTACTACTATTTTAGTGTCCCTGCAGAGAAGGTGGGCAACAGGAAAACCTGAGTGGGAAGACGAGCATTTCTGGGCATGGCAAAAAAAAAAAAAAGAAAAATCCTAAAACAATGCCTTGCCTTGTGTGCATGTTGTCATGTTCAGTGCTTGAAGAACACGTGAAAAAGTTTGATTCTGAAGCATAGCATGTAACTAAGCCAAGAGCTAAAGATCCCAATTCAGCAAAGGAAAGCTGACACTCTATTTATAACAAGAAGCTTATTTCACTTATTAATTCTGGGACTCCCCACTTTTTTCTACTAAGAAAAAAAAAATTTTAAAGAAAATTTTCTTTTTATAGGAAGAAAAATGGAGATACAGAGACAGGAATCTAGGAGTTGATCCCAATGGGTCGCCATTGCTTTTTTCTTTTTTTTCTTGAATTGCATTATTTTTTTTTTGAATTGCAAAACCAGAAGATGATGTTTTTATCCCTGAATTTGCTTGGATTTCCTCTTTTCTTTCCTAGGTTACGACGGGATTGAGGATGAGCCGCACACCTCCTCTAACCACACAATAGTCTGTCTGTCTAGTCCGTTTCAATGGCCCTATTTTCCTATCTTTTTGGATGACAGTATCATAAAGTGAAGAAAAAGGAGGTAAAAGCTAAGAAGCTCTGCCAAATTGCTGCATAAATGAGAACATTTGGGAATTATCTCCTCACTTAACATAAAAAGGCAAAACCTTACAGTCCAGAAAGGGGCGTCTCTTCTTTTTCCCAGTATTTCCTCCGAATCCTATCTTTGCCCAAAATGCAACTCAGTGGCAGGATGTGAGGCCAGTGATCTGGGGAGACCTTAGGAATACGGAACATGGGTGGCCCCCTTTTTGTGGAGGAGAGAGATCCTGGAGGCATGAAACTTAGCTGTGCATGAAATGAATGCCATCTGAAATGCAGATATGAGGGGGAACGTCATACACACTGTAAACTTTCAAGGCCCCCGACTCACAGCAGCTCCAAGAGGGAATTCAGCTGCATTTCTCTGCAAAGGTCTACGACACACTTCACTAGCAGTTACCAAATGGTTTCCCACATACAGTAGCACCACTTTTTAATCTCCAATCCTCACCCCCCCACACCGCAATCTCTATCCCTCCACCCCCTCTGTCTTTACAAAACAAAATAAACCTGTATGGAAATTCAAGAGTGGCTTCATAACACAGTTTGCTTATGCAAATATAGATTCAGCCAGGAGATCTTTCTATGGCGTTTTTATTTGCATACACAATCCTGGGGCCATAACATCCAGCTGGGGAAGGTTTTCTTTCATAATAAGTTCATTCAACTTAGTGGAGAATGGTGGATATTTTAAACAAATGTCCAAGCACGTTAGCCCAATTCAGGGATCTTAACTGCTGGTTTCAGACAAACACTGGTGTCTTCTTAGCCATTCAAAGAGAGAAATCTCCACAACTGACTTCTCTGTTGTCCTCGCTTCCCAAGGGCATGGAGATAGAAATTGCTCTGCCTTCATTCATTGTTTTCTTGTGCTTGGGTTTTTATCTGGGTTCAGTATGAGCTTAGTTAAGACTGAGAATGGATGGAACAGACCACAGAAAGATTAAGTGATTTTCTGGAGGTTAGAAGCGTATTTCCCAAAGTGTAGGAAGCATACCATTGGTGGTATCACAGATAACTTCAGGTCATGCCGAAATAAAATGTTAAAAAAAAAAAACACATTAAAATGGAGAAAATACATTTCCCCCCCAACTCTCATCTCATCTTTTTAAGAACATTCGGGGGTGAAAGCTTAGTCTGGTGTTGGTACATCTTTAGCATTTTTCTATTGCCGGCAAATTGCATTTTAATAAGGCTAGAAAGGCATTAGATTCGGAGCTTGACACAAACGAGGTAGCTAGAATGCAATTTTTTTGTGAGCCATATTCATGGTTACCTCTTTATGAAAAATGACTCCCATTTTCCACGTATCATGTATTATAAAGTTTTCTTTAAAGATACCTTTAAATAGGAAATGAGTCCTTTTTAATATAAAAAGACCAACCAACTAATACTCTATCTGACAAAAATGATGAAGATGGTATGCATACTTCAGACATTTGGGAAACACTGAGTTAGAAGGATAATTTCAGAACCCTGGTCCACACTAGGAAGAAACTAGTCAGATGTTTATGAATAATTACGGAGACTTAAAAGAATCATTGAAATTTGATTCACATCATTTTTAATTCCCTTTCATGATCCCAACCACACAAGGCTGTCTTCCCCGAAGCAGAGCTGAGGGGACCCAGGACAGCCCCGCGTACATGTGGTGAAGACCAGGGTTCTTCTTCTTCTTCTTCTTTTTTTCTTTCTAATTGAACAAGATACAGACCTTATGCCTAAAGAATTTTCTAAATGCGAATCCTAGCCTGGGGCTATGCAGGTGCTTTTTCTTGGTGCCTTTAGCGTGGCTTTCACAGGTCTTCTGTCCAGGTTGGCCATCACAGACACTTTCTGCTTTGGATGCCTTTTGGGCAACATCAGTCACAGCTTAGAACTTTGTTTTTTAAACAAAATCCTTCTTTTTTCCCCTGTTGTTTTTAAGTGCATGGAAACACTTTCACGATTAACGGCCAGTACATCACCCCATCCCCCAACCACAACGTTTACATCATGTGAATGTTTATCTTTTTTTAAACTTTCAAAGACAATTTACCACGCAGTAGATTCCCAGACCATTGCCAGTACATGTTGATTTTCAACAGGGCAACCTATTTAAATGACCCAGATTAACCCAAGTCCATTTGCTAAAGACAATGAAGGACATGAAGCTTGATCTATATGATAGAAAATATTCAGATAAAAAAAAGATAACACCGCCCCTACTCGATAGTTTTAAAGATGTAAATACTCCTTGTTCATGGGAAAGGAAAAGATACATGAAAACAACTTATTTTTGCAACCTGGAGTCAAGACAAACACTGTCTTAAGGGGCTTTCTTTCTCCAACCCATCTTTCATTCAGTATTAGAAACTTCAGGGAAGCAGTATCATCTGCAAAAACTTCAACTGACTTCTAGATGGGCAGATCTCCCAGGCAAGAAAAGTGTCTACTGTGCTCCAGTCCACTGAGCCAAAGTCAGGGGAGACTGGAACTGAAACATCCCAGTAGCAACCTTTCAGAATTGTTGACTCAAGTTACAAATCGCGGGGGATATTGCGTGGAACATGGAGTGTGCTCAAAATTGTGTGGGCCAAATGGGAAGATGGACAAACAGTGTAGATATTTCGAAAGCAAGAATCCAAGAGCTTTGGTAGAAAGGATGTTAAAAATGCAGGTTTATGGAAAGAGGTTGGTTTGTGTCGCAGACAACCTACATTCACCAAACCTTCTGAGACTCAGCTCCACTAGCAGTGACCCTAACCACTCTGGGCAGGGTAGTGAGATTTTATCAGCTAGGTAAGTGACGTTGGGACCCCATTCTAGGGGGTAGGGGAGGAGCCTTGGTGAATGAGCCGCTAAGAGAATGAGTGCATCAGGTCACTTGGGAAGCCACACAACACACCCACATACCCCACTGTTTATAGTCTATTGTGCTGACTCTGTGGCTTGAAATAATGTAAGACACAGAATCAAAAGAGAAACATTTGGATCCAACTATTCATTGAACTTGACCCCAGCCGCCTTATAGCAAACGACTAATTTTATAGGAAAAAGCATGTAGATGACTCAGATATTTTTTTTCTGATGGAAGAAGAACATTCTAGAAGAAGCAACTGATACACTACAAATGTCATCATGGTGTTCACTACGTCTTGTAGTGATTATGGAAATAGTGATCACCTACATTTGAATAGAGTTCCACGGTTTACCAGGCATTGTCACACCTTCCTTCGAGGCTGGGGTGGGGAGTCAGGATGTTTATTGTCCCGATTTTACAGATGTTGAGTTTTGGATTCAGATAGGTTCGGATCACGTCACACATCTACCACATGGCAGGCCTGGAGCTCAAATGCAGGTCTTGAGACAAATTCTAGGATCCTTTTCCCAACCTGGCCCCTGCACATATTGGTAACAGATGTATCGGGCTGGCCCAGCCATTTATTAGGTCCCAGTGTCTCTCAAAGCACTCTCAGTTATCAAAAGAAGGACACAAGACATTCATCTGTCACCAAATTAAACTTTCCTCACGATTTCCATGAAAGTTAAATCATGTGTTCCATTAGGGATAGTCAGTTCTGTCAAGTGTAAAGGAAAACATCTCTAGAAAGTAGTTGTTCCAAATAAAATTTATTTTGAAGGGAATTGGTTGGATCTCTAGGATGACAGGGAAAAAAATTAGGCTCTCTAGGGCATCCTAACTCTAAACATTCCTTCCCTTGGCAAGTGTCCAATGGTGACTATTTGATTTCACCAAACAATTGTCTTTGTGGTGGAAATTTATTTTTTCCAAATTACCTGAAAAACACGGAACGTATTTTTTAAAAATCAAAAATAGAGCAGTTTACTTCTACTTTAAATTGTGTCTCACCTCTTCCTCCTTTCCAGTAGCTAATTTGTACTATATTCCTATACTCCCTGGGTCTCTCCACACACAATTAAAAAGACTAACATGATATGTGGTTGTTAGTATTTTGTTCTTATTTTATATAAGAAATTGGTGATTGCGACATTATTTATCCAGAGTTAGCAAATATTTCAAGCTTTCCACTAAAATTTTCATCAAAATACCACTGATGCAAACGAAACACTTTAAAGACAATCTAACGGCACTATTAAGTTGCTAAATATATATATATATATAATACACACACACACACATGCATACATACACACACACACACTTTGAGAAACAAAGCAGCAGACACAAATCCAAATCCCATCCCATACACAAATCCAAGCAAGAATACACTTCAAAGTACCTACCGTGTCTTCCAGATCTTTTTTTGTTTCAGTTTTGCTAGGTGAAACCTTAAAAGTTTAAGAAAACCAAATATTAAAAATCACAGCTATCTTTTTAGGGTGATTTGATTTCATAGAGACATCATTTTTGGGGGAGTGGTGCATTTCCCTCTGAAGGTAAAGAACGTAATGAGAAGTCCTTTTCAGTACAAAAGCGTTCTACCAAGTTCAGTAGACAGCCACAGACTTCTGGATAACTTCTAGGTATATAAGAAAGTTTTTAAAAAGTCATGTTTTATAATGCAATGCATCAGACCTTATACATTCACTAAGAGCTTGACCACATTCGAAACTGTCTCCTGGAAGGCCACAGACTTTCCATCGCTTCTACCACTAATCTGAGCAAATGCACAACACTTTGGCGTTCGTGGCACATTCTGTTGACTGGTTTTTACTTTTTGAGGCTAGTCTTGGGCTTTGGAAAGAACCCACACACACTTGGAGCTGTCCGTTTGATTATGCATTCATTGATTCATTGGCTCATTCAGCCCTCTCGCAGGTCTGGTGTGGACCAGGCCACGGCTGCCTTGAGGAGTGCGAGACAAGCAAGCATTACAGGACATGGGTCCCTGCCTCTAGATAGGAATCAATTTCTACAATTTGCCGTCTGAATGGCAAAACTGCTTTGATAGGTTAACAACTCAAGGAGCCTTTTCTCTAAGTTTATGTTCAATGACCATAAGACATGGGACCCCAGGAGAGTTGCATCCCAACACGGCTCGCATCACATAGTTTGGGCACCTGATGTTCATACAGTTCCCAGCTCTCAGGGCTCCATCACTGAAAGTTCCACGTGACACAATTCCCTTGCAAAGCACGTCCCGTCCCCGTTCTCCAATGTTCCAGCCACACCATCATGATCCCCACCCAATACAATAGCAAGTATATATTATTCTTGGAATTCACACAACTTTTGAGCAACGGGATTGAGGAAAGAAGGAGCGGCAACCACTCACCAGAGTTTTAAAGAAGCTCATGATGGAATTATTATTCTCGGTTGTATTTGTGGTTTGGGGGTCCTCCTTTGCGGTCTCCAGTTCTTCCGGGTCCCCGGGGACAGAGCACGTCACAAGGGGGATCTCTTGTCCTTCTTGCCCCTTGCTGTCCACTATGTCCTAGGTGTAAAAGAAGAGCTTTCACCATCGCCACTGCTTGAATGTGGACTCTCACAGTAATGATTTTTGCTTTGCACCCCTTTCTCCCCAACCCCCTAATTCCAGCCATACTTCTTCTGCCCACACGTGTGCAGAACAATCAGGAGCTTATGAGAGGCACTCTTCCTTCCCCTCCTCTGCTTTCCAACATGTTCAGCATTCGCAGTCAGTTGGAGGGACGCTGTTTGGAGCCAGAGGATAACAAACACAGCAGTGCGCGCTGCCTCCTGAACAAAACCCCTTTTCTCCCAATTCTACAAAGAGGTTGTGTATGATGCCAGTATTTCCCAACTCTAGGGTCACCTAGTCCAATGATCTGCACATTATCCCCAGAGACGACGCCATTTGACTTCCCACAATCCCCACAGTGTGAGTCGTATTAACTTTCTAAAAGAGCTTTTTTTCCCTTGAGATTTATTTACCCATTTTAAAGAGAGACAGAGAGAGCACAAGCAAGGGGAGGAGCAGAGGGAGAGAGAGAATCTCAAGCAGACTGCACGCTAAGCGCTGAGCCCGATGTGGGGCTCGATCTCACCACCCCGAGACCATGACCTGAACTGAAATCAGGAGTCGGGTGCTCAACGGACTGAGCCACCCATATGTCCCTAAAAGTATGATGTTTTAAAATAATGACTCCGTTTTGGGGATGTGGGAGTTTATTGGTGCAGTGATACAGGGACTGATTTTCTCTTCTAACTCACGCAGGAGGGTAGGAAGCATTCCAAACCTGTATTCCTTTCTGCGTCTCTATGCCCATGACCCTGGGCTAAGCCAGATTACTGCAAGCCCATCCATTCTTCACTGACGTCTTTCTGGGTTTTGCCATCCACGGCATCTATGTATTCCCTCCTCTGAGTTACTATACCCCTGTTCTCCTCAGCGCCCACTTGGCATGTAGCTTATGGGCACAAGACTAGCCTGATGCCAGAGTCCAGGCCAGAATAGCCTGCATTAAAAATGGGGCTTTTGTGGAAGGGCTATAAAAATACAAAAACACATTTTGATGAATATTTGAAAAGGTAATAATGACACATGCATCCGGCAGGGTTCCCTCAGCCCCAGCACTCTTTCCAAATGGAGAGGTGCTTCTCGTGAAATGCCTCGTAAAGGTCTGGAACTTTGTAAAACTAAAAGCAGCTAAGACTCATGGCCTTAACAAACTTGTTAGGTTTTCCAGCGAATTCCAGGCAAAAACTGTTTGTGTTGGAAGAGATGCTCTTTCAAAAAATAGGTTCTAGTGGCGCCTGGGTGGCTCAGTCGGTGAAGCATCTGCCTTCAGCTCAGGTCATGATCCCAGCTCGACCCTGGGATCGAGCCCCACATCAGGGTCCCTGCTCAGCGAGGAATCTGCTTCTCCCTCTCCCTCTGCCTGTGCTCTCTCTCTCTCTGTGTCAAAAAATAAATAAAATCTTTAAAAAAAAAACAATGGGTTTTAATATGAGTTAAAAAATTTTTTTTTATTCAAAGTATATTTCAGACCCACATTGTTAAGGTGGAAGGATGGCTGAAAATTCTGTTTACAGCTGATGAGGGCTGCTATACCCACACGTGTACGCACACACACAAAGTTATTGTTCCAATGTGCTTTAGAAACATATCCCTAGCATCAAACCTTTGGTACTATTGATATTTTTGCTTAGGTGAAGCAGAGTACAAAGAACATTTGAAATAAAATTTGAAATAACAAAAAAATATTACATAAATAATCAAACAGGTATTCTGGATGAGAGGTCATTACGAAAGCGGTACAGGGACTAAATCTAATTGAGAAATGCCCCACTGGGTCTGACTTACGGTGTGGCCTGGGAC
This sequence comes from Potos flavus, assembly GCA_028534135.1. Classification (NCBI taxonomy): domain Eukaryota; kingdom Metazoa; phylum Chordata; class Mammalia; order Carnivora; family Procyonidae; genus Potos; species Potos flavus. The sequence goes on from CM052885.1 coordinate 115,246,489, forward strand.
AAAGTCATTACTCATTTCCTCATCTGCGTTCAGTAGCTATGGGGGCGAACTTGGACTAGAGAGACCGCGGAGAGATCACAGCGTGTCACCCGGGCTCTGGGGCCGCCTCCTAGAGTCGTCAGGGGAGTAAAGGGGAGAGTCCACGTACAGGACTCAGGACTAGCCATAGCGCCTGGTAAGCATCCAGTGAATGACAGCCATCCCGCAAGGCCTTCCTATCGCTGCCAGTCTATAGTGGACAAAGGCTGGGAGAGAGGACAGTCCTCTGAGTAAAAGGCAAGGAGCCCCTCTGGCCCACGGACGCCTACTTACACCACACGTTGGAACCTTCTGGGCAGTGGTTAAGCCAATGCCCCTGCCCAGACCCCGCTCAGACCAATTAAACGAGAATTTCTGGAGGTCTGCAGAATCCCCGGGGTTTGCAACAGGCCCTGGGGCTGAGAACAACTGGAGTCAAGGGAAGGGAAGGCCTGAGGTTGAAGCCGTGTTTGCCCTTGGCCATGGAGCCTGTCACAGGGAGACAGGTGGAGGTGGGGGAGGGCTTTTAGCCAGAGATAAGAGTATGAGAAATGTAGAGAAGATGAGGAGGGAAGAGGGCTAGGGAAGGGTTGGGGTAAGGTTATTCAGTTCAGCTACGGTGGAGGAGGTGTGACAGTCATGGTGGTTAGGGAAATGCCACCCTGAGCTGGAGCAGCTCTACTGTCCCTTACCACGAGGGTGGGGGGCAGGGCAAAGAGACCCAAGAGCAGCAGAAAGTAGAGAGTTCCCTCCGGGCAATTTAAGGCAGAGAACGCCCATCTCTGCCCCAGAAAGAGACGTCTGTGGTTGCCTACAACACAAAAAATGCAGAGTCAAGACAGGACAATGGCGCCAAAAGGCAAAAAGGCTAGAGCTCTTGTCTCTCAATCCCTCCTCCCCAAATGCACACACCTGGGGGCAGAGGAGAAGTGGAAGGGTAAATCCTACCCCCTCCCGATGGTAAGTCCAAGGTTGCGTCACAGCTTGATTCCAGAAAAAGCTGGGATGAATGTTAAAATGGATGTGAGATTGAAGTTTTTAACTTTTTAAAAATTTTTTAAAGATTTATTTATTTATCAGAGAGAGAGAGCGAGAGCGAGTGAGCATAAGCAGGGGGAGAGGCAGGCAGAGGGAGAAGCGGGCTCCCTGCTGAGGGGGAGCCCAATGTGGGACTTGATTCCAGGACCCTGGGATCATGACCTGAGCCGAAGGCAGACGCTCAACCCACTGAGGCCCCCAGGCACCCCAAGATTGAAGTTTTTAAACTGGACTGGACTTATGAATCCCTACAAGTTTGGGGATATGCCTGTGATAGCGTAAGAATTAGGAGAGAAGCTATTCACCAGGCGTCCACCAGGAACAGGACAGAGACGGAGTCACTGGGCAGAGAGCGAGGAATGAGACGCGCACAGCCCTGTCCTCAGACAGCTGACCTTCCAGCAGGGGAGCAAAGCAAAACCAAACAAAAATACAGGTGAACCAATAAACGTAGCTTATGCCTCAAGCAGTGAGGATTGCAAGAGAAAAACTGAAGAACGTGAGGGAACAGAGGGTGAATTAGACGCTGGGTGATGTCCTCCAGCAACGGATGTGTGGGGGCGGGGAAGGCATCTCTTCTGGAAGGCCCCTGACGTCCGGGCTGGGCCAGCTGCTCTGAGCCCCTCTGGCCCCACAGCCCAGGGGCTTCCAGTGTTCCTCACAGGGAGGGGAAGGGCCTGGTTCTAGGCCACCGCCAGCTCCCGGATGGCCGTTTCCTGCAGGGAGCAAGAGGCGATGATTCTTCTCTATGATCCCAGGCTAGACACACAGAGAACATTTATTGAACTTCCTGGAAATAAGTGGCGGTCCTCGGGGGTCTAGGTGTCCGGCAGGGAAACCCTGTCACGATGTCAATCCTCCGAGGAAGGCAGATAACCATTAGTACCTCCTTACCCAGGACAAAGCACTCTAAACGGAGGAGCCATGGTTGGCCGGGACTCCAGGAGCGGAGGAGTCCTCCGACTGTCTCCCCTGCCCCGTGGCATCGTCTCCTGACATCTCTGAAGACGCCCACCTCTGCTTCCCTGATTTCCCAGGTGCGGCGGGGTCGTGAATCTCGGATAACAGCTGAGGGTGAGGCCCTCCTGCTCAGGGCACGGAGGTGGTGGGTCTGCCTGGGGATCTTCCCCAGCGAGAGCTTTATGGCCTTTCCCATCGAAATCCTCAGCTCGAACGTGAGCCCCTTCCTTGAACTATTTTGTCTTTTTTCCTTCTTAGACTGGCTTTTAGAGAACATGACTTGTGCTTCTAAAAAGATGGAGTAAGCACAATAGGAAGTCCCTGGTTTCTTTCTGCCGGGTGGAGAGGAGAAGACAGACCAGGTAGGGAATGGAGGAACCACAGACTGAGGAGTGTCCTGAGGTTTCTGCTTGCCTCATAGATCCCAGACTTGGAAATGGAGGAGCCAGCAACCTGCAAATCCTAACAGCCACTGAGCAAAAAAGTGCCGGCAACGAGGCAGAAAAACTAGATCGCTCACACACTGCTTGCTGGTGGGCAGCAATGGCACGGGCTGTGTGGAAAAGGGTTTGCCAGTTTCTTGACAAACTAAATACACAACCACAATACAACCCAGCAACTGCATTCCTGGGCTTTTTTTCACCAGTGAAATGAAGACATATATTCACACATATATTCACACAAAAACCCGCACATGAGAGTTTATAGCAACTTCGTTTGTAATAGCCCCAAACTAGAAACAACCAAATGTATTTCAACGGATGAATGGCTAGACAAAATGTGGTCTCTCGGTAGCAGAGGATAGTATTCAGCAATAAAACAGGAAGGAACGGAACAATATGTATTGATAGACCTTGATGAGCTTCCAGAAAATTCTGCTGGAGGAAAGAATTTAGGGTATGATAAAGACGACACCTCAAATCTATCCAAAGTGAAGGACTATTTAATCAAAGATACAGGGAAGAGGTGGTCATCTGAAAGCAAATTAACTTGGTGTCCTAAGTCAACTCTACAGAAGGACAAAATCCAAATGGATAAAAATGCTAGAAGAAAACACAAGAAAAATATTTATATTTTATAATTTTAGATTGAGAAGACTTTTGTAACTGTGACTCAAAAGCCTGATGCCATTAAAGGAAAGATTGAGAGAAAAAAATAAAAGTCCAAATGTTTGGAAACATTCCATTGGGAGGCTGGTTTGAGAAGCAGGCACTCTAGGTCACTGCTGTTTGGAATGTAAATTAGTTTAGTCCCAATTGAGGGCAATTTGGCATTATTTACCAAAAATTTTAAAAAGAACAGACTCTTTTATCTAGCAATTCCTCTTCTAAGAGTTGACTCTAGACTTCAAGTCACACACATGTGAAAAACCAAACGCATGAAGTTATTTACTGCGGGGCACTAGCAAATGTTGGGAAACCAGCCCAATGTCATTGTTCGGGTCCGGGTGAACTAGATCTTGGAAGTCACCCAGCGGCATACTACAGAAGTGGTAGAAATGAGGAAGCTTAACAGATATTGAAATAGTGTTGTCTGAAAATAAAGCATGGACTAGAACAGAGTGTATATTATCTTCTGTGTAAAAAAAAAAAAAAAGGAATAAAAATTTATGCTTGTGTTTGCTTATGTATGTCCAAATAAGTCCTGGGAGGATACACTTAAAAATGCAAACGGTAATTATCTATTGGGGGTGGCATTGGTAGACTGGTAGGCCATTTTTAGAATTTCTTAATTGGAGCCAGGTATTATGTATAAAAATAAAAATTAAAACAAAATGTAGGCGACTAATTCCAAATTTAAAAAAACACCCAGAGGGCGAAACTAAACACAGTTGGAAAGATGATGCCTTACATATTGAGTTATTTGTAGAACGATCTTTGTTCCTAACTACAAATATGTCTTTGCTATTCTCATCAGGCCTCCAGATCATTCTGAGCAAACAGAAATTTTAGACTGAAGCAAAAACACTCCCCAGGAAATATCTGGAAACTTCTTTGATACAAACAGGTGTTTGTCGTGTCAGCTTGTTTTTCATCTGTGTGGAAGAATCCTATTTCCCCCCCTCGCCTTTGGCTTCAAAGGGCAAACAGACACAGACACTAGTTAAGTGATCACAATTTGTCATGTTGAAAAATAATGCCGCCTTATCATAATTTGATTGTCTCTAATAAAACCCATATGGAACTTCTGGCACCTTCCTTCAGCTGTGAATTGTCAACTGGATCTCGGCCTCTTTAAGCAAGGTCTACACTGTCAAAGTGAAAACATAAGGCATGAAAGCCTTGTCTGGAGCTATTAGTGATAAATGTCTCCCCCATCTAGGTTTCTTCACTGATGGTGTGCCCCGGGTTTCAGTTTGAATCGTCGTACCAAGAATCAGCGCCTAGTATACAAAATTTGTTCGAAGAACACTGAATGGTCCAGAAACCCATTATTCCATTCCTTTCCATCTGGTAGAAATTTGAGCCACATGCTGCCTGGGATAAAAGGGAAAGCTCTGTTTCCTCTCCCACTTGGATGCCCCAGCAGCACAAAGGGCATCGTGTACTAGGCAACAATGGTCTCCAGACTATCTTCCTCGGAGAGTACCATCACCTGCACGGAGCCATTGTCAGATTGAGGGAGAAAAATGGAATTTGGTCAATTCTTGAAGATAGAATTCATCTTCCCATTTGCCCAGAAGGGAAAGCAAATTAATAAACAAGCAGGAAGAAACTCCAAAACCAAGGTCTACTAAAAATGTTCTGGGGGAACTTCAAAATTCCCTACCTATATATTTATTTCCTACGTTACATATAATATATTTTTTCTTTGTTTCCCCACGAAGTTCGAAACCACCTAAGGAGGGTTTGTGGCTAATTTTTATTTTCCCCACTCTTCCCACCCAAATTCACACCAGCTGATAAGGCATTCACATTGTTTAAGCTCATGGCAAAAATAGGGAAAGAACACAGCGCAGAAGAAATGCCAGTTATGAAAGGCTTCAAAGACCGCCCATCCACAACCAAATTCCTCTTCCTCATCTCCTACTGGAGATTACTACACACCAGTTACAAGTGTATTTAAAAAGCCAGTGTTATTTCTGAACAGGGACTTGCCATCCTAGCTCTGAGTTGCATAGTTCCGGAATTACTGTCAAGAAAAAAAGAACTTCTTGTGGAAACTGTTACTAGCAGCCTTACAGCCGGCCACTGGGGATGCTGCAAGCCTTACAGCGCACTCTGCTGGAAGGATCTGGACATTACCTGGATTGTAGCATGTTCTTTAACTTAGCCAGGCAGTGCCCTGGGCTTGCTTCTTTTATAAAACGGAAAAAATGGGGATGAGCAAAGAGGAAAAATGTAACTTGCACCCATTATTCCATTACTGAAAACAACTGCTATCAACAATGTGTAATTTTTCATTGCACACCCCTGTCTGGGTTCCAAAAGAATGCATATGTGCGGGCAAGTGGCGGAATAGGATTTTTCTCCTACAAGGATCCTTCCTGTTTTGAACCCTGCTCTTCTCCTTGAACACTGTCTTCACCAGTCACTCATTCTAGTTCTGTGTCCTGCTGGCTTATGATGTCCCATAATCAACAGAACAACTCCCTTATTGGACCATTTTAATCTTCCCAACTTTCCTCTTATAGACATTGCTGGAATTTAAAAACAAAAACAAAAACAAAAACAAAAACAAAAAAACAGCCTTGTAGATAAAATTTTGCCCATTTTCTCAACAAATTACTAGATGTCAAATTGCTCGTTCAAAAAGCACAATATTTGAGACTGCCGACGTGCTGTGGTTGAAACAAGCTTCCTAAATAAGAAATTATCAAAGACTTCAGAGGGCAATACAAATAACATAAAAACATTGAAACGTGAAAGCTCTCTTTTCTTTGTCTTCTGGCGTCTTTCCTAAGAGGGGAGTCTAAGCTGCATGACACAGATCTAAAAATGTTCTACTTACCCATTTTCCCTCCTCTTGGCTGGATCAGCTATCCAGTATGATGCTCTTTATTGTAAATCGTAAGATCACCACCTGCTTTAATACTCTGCAGACCTAACCTCAGGGTATTAAGAACTCATCTCGGAACTCGGCAGCAAAAGCCTAACACGGCACCTATATGTGGTAGGGCCTCATTAATCCATGGGGTTGACTGATGCAGAGATATTGTATTTTAGGATTAAATAAGCAGTTGTTCCTTGTGGTCAGAGTTGGAGGAGGGGAAAGAAATCTATCAAAGAAAGCAATTCGCACTTGCTTCCTACCAATAAGGTTTTCCATTTTCTCTCTCAGAACTCCTCCACTTGAGGGGTAAGTGAATTTGTCAACTTGATTTCCAACGGCAAGTGAAATGTGGGTAGAGAATTAAGCCATGAAATGTGCTTTTCTTGCCTCTTGGTTTTGTTTTATTTTTGCAGCAGTCATTGCTTTGGGGCACCCTCTTAAAGCCCACTCTGGAGGATATAAAATGGAAAAATACAGTTGCTGCGGGCAAAGAGTGGGTGGAGAGCGGTTCCCGGGGCAAGTCCCATTGGGCAAAAGGGATTTGTGGAAGATTCTTCTGTTCCAACGTGCGCAAGCTCCAGGGTGATCATAGTATTTCACATTTATTAGAGGAAAAATATCCAGCTCTTAAAAAAAAGTACTTCAAAATATAAAAGCTAATGACCCACAGCCTAGAATATGTTTGTCGTCTGTTAAACAGACACTTCTCAGTAGAGGGAAAACTGCATGCTGCCAAAATTAGGCTGCAGACCTTCTAAGAATGGTTTGGCTTTGTGCGGAAAAAGAAAAAAAAAGTCCCATCCTTTTCCCTGAATTTTTAGGTTAGACCGAACTCCTTGGCCCTGCCTTCTACCCACTTAATTATCTGCTACCTCTCCACTCTACTTTCTTTTTTCTTTTAAAGATTATTTTTATTTTATTTATTTGAGAGAGAGAGAGAGATCACAAGTAGGCAGAGAGGCAGGCAGAAAGAGAGGAGGAAGCAGTCTCCCTACTGAGCAGAGAGCTCGATGCGGGGCTCGATCCCAGGACCCTGAGATCATGACCTGAGCCAAAGGCAGAGGCTTTAAATGACTGAGCCACCCAGGCACCCCTCTCCGCTCTACTTTCTCTCTGGTGATCTCATTCAGAGCCCTTTTTATGTCTTTGTTTATTTATTTATTTATTTATTTATTATTTATTCTTTTTCTTTTTTTTAAGATTTTACTTATTTATTTATTTAATCTAGAGAGGGAGAGAGAGAGAGAGCGGAAAGAGGGGCAGAGAGGAAGGGAGAGGGAGAATCTCAAGCAGACTCTGCATTTCCCCAATGCAGGGCTCAATCTCAACGACCCCGAGTTCATGATCTGAGCTGAAACCAAGAGTCTGATGCTTAACCGACTGAGCCACCCAGGTGCCCCCGTTTGTTTACTTTCTTATTTACTGTCACTCTCTTCGTTGGCATGAAAGCTTTTATGAGGTACATCATTCTATCCACCCTAAAATCATTCCTGGCACGAAGAAAGTACTCAGCTGTTTGTTGAATGAATACATGAAAGCATTCAAGCCTCGTATTTATTGTTCAACACCTGCCAACAGATTAACTCTCAGGCTGGATTTGTAGCTTAGTAACCAGATGGTCACCTAAGTAGCTTCGAATTGTGGTAAGTGTAGGAAGGAAGTCAAGTGGACTGTGATGGAGATATTTCACTTTACTCTCAACCCCACCACAAAAAATGATGCCAGTGTGGTAGTAAAGGACAACCCCCATGCCACACTGTTGGGAACGAGGGAGGGGCGGGGACCCATTCCAACGGGCAGCCACAACTCATATCCTGCCCGGGACGAAACTTCCCACTTTCCAGAAATATCTGAAACCTGGAACTGTATTGGAATTTCATAATTTTAAAATACTGTCAACTTTGTCCATTTTAAAATAGTATCCATCAGTTAAAATATTAAAACACTGAAGTTCAAATAAAATCTATCTGTGGTTTGCTGCATCCTGCAAGAGGCCATTTTCCAACTTGGGTCTACACGCCCAGCTCAGCATTTCCAAGAACTGTCCCTCAGACGCTATGCCCAACTGGTTAGATGGCTAGCAGTTTTATGGGTAATTAAGTTTGAGAAATGCTCAGTTAAACAAAGGGAAGCAAGTCTTTTTGCTGTGGGACTTCTCAGGCCATAAGGAGGCTGATTCCATTGTGAATCTTCAGTACAGAAGATAAGGCAAGTTTTATCTTCTAAAACTAGTTGATGGTGAGCCCTGTTTCGTGGTGGATCTCATAGGACCAATGTTCCACAGAATTAGCTAATGTCCCAAAACATTAGCTTCAGAAATTTTTTAAAAATATAATGTTTCAAAAGGTTCCAAATATTTCCTCTTCTGGAACTTGCAGGCACAGGGGCTAAGCGTGTGGGCATGGTGATAAATTCCATCTCTCTTGCTTTCTAGCCATAGGACCTCATGCAAGTTACTTCAACTGTCTGTGAGTTAGTAAAAGCTCAATAAATTAGGGCTGCTATTATAACCTTGCAGGGAGTGACTCAGACTGGATAGCACCAAAGGGAAAGTAAACTCAAAATTTATTTTGGATATTCATTGCAAAACACCATTCACTTGATATTCAACCATGATGATTAACACCATAACATGTTAAAGACTGAATTAAAAATACCGAGGGGCACCTGTGTGGCTCAGGTAAGCATCTGACTCTTGGTTAGGGCTCAGGTCATGATCTTGGGGTCTTGAGATCAAGCCCTGCATCGGGCTCTTCGCTTGTCCCTCTCTCTGCTCCACCTCCCCCCACACCCGCATGCTCTCTCTCTACACATCTTTCTAAATAAATAAATAAAATCTTTAAAAAAGTACCAAATAAATGATACAGATATATGATTCAACATACTTTATCTCAGTGAAGGCGTCTATATCATGCATATATTTTGAAGTCATTTTCTTTTTAAAGTTGTGTTAGGCAGAGCTGATAATGAGATTGTAAGAATACGTTCCAAGATTCTTTGCAAAGTCGTCACATGATGTGTACCACCTTTATTCTTGTCAAGTTCATCTAACAAACATCACTGCATGCCAGGCAGTGTACCAGGCACTGGGAATACTTAGTTGCATACGACACGGCCACATCCCTCAGGATCACCATCTCCGTACATGAGAAGGGTGATTACGGTAGAAGAAATTTTTTCAAACTTCATATTGTGACCATTAGTAGATTGGTAAGTAATTCAGTGGGTCAAAACCAGCATTAAAAACATCAAATACAATAGAATAGAAAAGAATATAAAACACTAATGTGTGTTCCGTGCTGTGAAAACAGCACTATTCTGTGAATTCTTCGTCGCGTTCATGTGCGTGTCTACCAGATCAAGATGTAAAATCTATTTCTTACTGTGGGTCTTAGTCACATTAGACAGTTGTGCAATGAGTACGTTCAAGTAAATGACCACGGGAGTAGGGGATACGGGGACAGTCTTGAAAGTTCCATGTACTCGAAGATTTCCTGATATAAACTTGGACAGAAAAAATATATCTGGTTTCCATCCATGGCATATCATCTTTGCTAGCAGAGTCTGCTCTCTACTAAAGAAACTTGACAAGCCCTCCTCGGACCTTGACACAGATATGCAACTGAATTTACAACGGGTAAGCTCCTCTTCCCTTTGAAAGGACACTGTGACCATGGAGGTACCCTACTTGGAACTCTGGGAGCCATGTGGAAACCACAAGTGGCCAAGCCTGTGAACCAAGCCAACAATTCATGGCAGGCCCTGGAGACTGACTTGTCTTGGAGTATGAAGATGTTGAACCAACGTAAACCCCCTACCTCTAGAATTCTCACTATGCTCAAGAAATACTGCTTTCTCCTCATTGACTATGCAACTAGTGATTGGGTGGGGTTTTTTGTTTTTTTACTTGCAGCCAAAGGCACCCTAAATGATAGACTACCCAAACTCCATCATGTAGTAAGATCTTTTTACCTAGTTTAGCATTCTTTGTTTCTCGCTTTCTGAGAACTTAGAAAATATACCGTTTTATTTAGCATCATTACTATTGACTGCCTATATCATCCTCTAACCTTACAGTGCCCCCTCAGACAGGCAGTATCTTCCTTTTCTGGATGAAAACACAAGGTTTTGAAATGACTTAGTGTCATGGGTTTTGGCAACTGATGAATCTTGATTACGGTTCTGCCACTAACTTAGCTGTGTGGTCTTGGGCAAGTAACTTAACTTTTCTGAGCTCTAGCTTCCTCATCTGTTTAATGGCTATAAAAATACCTGCCTTCTTGTGTTGTTATAAGAATAAAAGCAGATAGAATATGCAAAATGCTTACTACACAGCCTATGAGTAATGAATTATTAAAAAGTGAGGCAATTATTATTATTCGAAGAATCTGAACTCAGCCCTTGATCACTCGGGCTCCTAACACTTAGACATCATCTCTGCTGCTAAAAACAGTTCATATCAAACATTTCTTAGTACTAAATCCATACAGTTTATAAAAATTACAGTATCATTGCTAAAAACCTTGCTTACTTCATAACTTGCATAATTTAGAAAAGAGTTTCCCTCCATACTGACAAAGTCTTCTGGGTGGATAGTTCTCTTTACTTGTTGGAATGGCATGGCCTTGAGGCCGTAAGATAGAAAAAACAAAATAAAAACACAGCTTAAAATTCACTTGGCGCGAGGGGCACCTGGGTGACTCAGTGGGTTAAAGCCTCTGCCTTCAGCTCAGGTCGTGATCTCAGGGTCCTGGGATCGAGCCCCGCATCGGGCTCTCTGCTCAGCAGGGAGCCTGCTTCCCCCTCTCCCTCTGCCTGCCTCTCTGCCTACTTGTGATCTCTCTCTCTGTCAAATAAATAAATGAAATCTTTAAAAAAAAAAAAAATTCACTTGGCACTCTAACATGGGAATTAGGTGATTTTTAAATTTTTTAAATTTTAACTTGTCATTTCCAATGTTGTACATCCTAACATTTAAAAACAATTAAATAGCAATTTCCTCAAACAAATGCTCAATTTCACCTAGTCACAACACTACCGCACAAATCTCAACAATTTGGTAAAGATATAAAGTTGAGCATGGAAAGTATGGGCTTGGGGAATGGGTAATTCTCTTTAGAATTTATGTGGCTTGGTGTCGGTGACTTGGTTTCCCTAAAGCTTGGATTTCTTCCTCTGTAAAATGGTAAAGATATAGGAATTCCCACTTAAGTTTTGATGTTTCCATAAGATGCTTCCTTCAAAGTGATTTTGTTACCGAATCCGACTTAACATAGAACATAAATAAAAAATATTGGAGGATTCATGTCACCAGAAACCACCCAGGAGTTGGGACATCTGGTCAGCCTCATGGAGAACTTGGCCCTTGAAGATGAAGTGAATTTTTGGTAAAGAGAAAGAGTGAGAGAGGCAGGTGGAGAAAATGTGGGGAAGCAGGCACAACTGTGCAGGTCACATGGAGAACATTCTGACTGGGTACATTCAAGGGAAGAATGGAAAATACAGTTGCAAACACAGAGGAAAGCTGGTGGAGATCCTTGAATGTCAGACTAAGAAACCATGGCTTATAGGCGAGGGCACTGAACTTCTATTCTTTCTCAAAAAATTTTATAACTCCTGCACCTTTTTTTTTTTTTCCTTTAACCCAAATCAGGACTTCTGCCTTTGGCGGTGTAGCTTTCATGTTAGATTCAACTGTGCTATCTCGGTGAGCTTCGGCTTAGGACTATGGAAGGGCAGAGTAAAAAGACGAAAATATTAATAGAGGGGAAAACCATGATCCTAATAATAGCTGAACATTCTTTTTCTCAAAATGCAACATCTCAGTGCTAAGTTCTCTATAGAACTGATCTCTTTTAACTTTTATAGGCTTATCTCTTTTAAGTTTTGCAAGTGTGAATAATGGGAAAATGTGCTTGGCACTATTGATATCCCCATTTTACAGATGAAGAAACTGAGACTCAGAAAAGTTTAGTCACTTTTCCAAGGTCACACAGCCAGTAGGCGGCAGAGGCCCAGCTGAAACCTTAAGCTACTTGAGTACAATGCTTATGTTTTAATTCCCTACTTTATACCATGTAGGATTCTAGAAATCTCGGTTCTTTAATTCCATTTCTACCACTGAAGAGCAGTGGCAGGGTGGAGTTGCCATTAAGTGAGATGAGGAAGCCTGGGATGACACAGGCATGCTATTGCTCGTCGTTAGGTGTGGGAGAGGAGTTCAGTTTTGCCCATGTCGGGCGAACCTTCGAATGGAGATGTCAAAATTCAAGTACCCATGTCAAGAGGCAGCTGGATACTTAAGGCTCGACTTCAAGGGTGGGTCTAGGCTACAGACATGAATTTGGGACTTGTCAGCAGATAGCTGTATATGAAACCCTTAGGACAGGGGGCGTCTCTATGGCAGGACGTGTAGTCAGAGAAGATGGCTAAGAATTGGAGTCTGGGGAACTCCCAAGGTTTAGAGGATAAGATCCAGCAAAGGAGGTTAAGGAACTGTGAGGAGTGTCGGGGCAGGGACCAGGTGAGGAAGGGTGTCTGGTGACCGGCAAGGCCAGTAGGACAAGACTGAGACACATGGGGTTTGGCGGCCACGGTAGGGTGGGGGAGGTGTGACGTCAGGGCCGCTTCGACATGAACAGTTTTGGGGGAGGATAAAAGCCTGAATGGAGTGCGTTCCAGAGAGAAAAGGACACGAGGAAGCAAAACCACGGAGTCTTTTTCTTACTATGTGTAGCCAGAATGAATCTGAGGATTGGTGTCATTTCTCACCATATCCCTTTAACAAATTTCATCTCTTAATATTAAGATGATATGCTCTTTGAAGGACTAGACTGTGATTTATCTTTTATATGTTTTGCCAAGGTTGGTGTTTAAGTAACAATTGGAGAATTTAGTTACACTTTTAAAGAAAGGCATATTCTTGTTTAAATCTCCTGAATCTGTGTTTGGTAATAGGTTAAGCCCCTCCCCTCACCCTCACCCCCCCAATTCAAAGACCCTTCTGGAATTATTGGTTGGCAACAGACATGTAGTGTTTGTTTTTTTTGTTAATGGATAAAGATCAAATTTTTCATTATGGGACCTTTTTTTTTTTTTTTTTTGCAATGAATCTGTTAAATGCATATCTTATAGCTCTGGTCCAATTGTTGAGGGGCTAGAAAAATTAAAAAAAAAATCTCGTCCCTGCCAACACGTTGGTTTGTGTGAATCACAGCTCAGTGAAACCTTTCAGGCATATAATTTATCTTTTCTTTGGCCTATGTAGTAAATGCTTCATTTGTTCATGAATTCTGGCCTTGTTTTAATTATGCTATGCTCTGAATGTAGTTTTATGAGGCACAAAAATAAGATTGTCGTTCTGAAAACACAGAAGATTTGTGTGCTTCTCCCAGAATGAAATGGTGGCATCTTTCTCCCAATTCACAGCTCTGCAGGTTTGTGGTTGGAATTCCAATCCAGGAAGAAGCACGCAGTGAGACTGGGGGAAAAGGTTTGGTGGGTGGGCAGGGAGGGACAGCTGATGCGGCGGAGCCCAACACAGAATCTACGCTAAGAATCCTGAATCAATACATTGACGGCCATTTATGCATAATGCGGACTCCCACCAAGAAAGCCACTGATGGAGAAGTTTTATTCGTGTTACTTTCTGAGGGCCGGATTCTCTCATTACGTTCATGGAACAATTGCTTTCTCCCCCTCCCCCGTCCAATACAGACCATGCAGCGGGGGATCGGATGAGAGACCTCAATAATCAGAAGGCTGTTTTTGTTTAAAACCTTTGCAGATATATGGATTTGAATATCCACACGTTCACAGACTGAAGGAGACACAAATGACTACCTCCTGGCTTTTCCATGTTTTATATGCATATAGTGCAGAGTGGACCCTCAATATTCAGAGTTCAGTGATACTACCACTAAAATCATGGACGTTTGTAGTGTAACAAAAACAAACGCAAACCTCATTGGTGAATCTAGGGGAGTGAACTCACTTTTTTCAAAAGGAGGTGAGTTACAATTTGCGTGTCTTCTGAGAGGTCCCTCTAACTTTAAAATATCACCCACGGGCTTGACTATATCAGACACTTGCCATGCTCCCAACATAAGCCCCCATCTTCTGAATCAAATCTCATTTTGGAACTCATTCCACTCAAATTCAGGTGCTGGTCCTAAGAGCCTTTAATAAAAAACAGCTGGGTTGATAAAGTACAACTCTGAAGTGTCCTGCACTTTTCTTAGAATAGGAATGGATTAATTGCTTTGGGCTTTTATGGTTAAAAACCTTCAAGGGTCAGGTGTCAGATGCTAACCTGGTTTCCTTAATTAAGGTGGGGGATTTGGATGAGTCACTAGATATGGGTTCCAAGATGGGCAAAGCTCGGTCCTTCATCCTTTTCCCATAAATAATTCCATCTTTTCCTGACTCGGGCAATGGGTTAACTTTGGGTTGACTTTGGATGCCCAAGTGAATGGAACATGTGACTATTTACAAAGTCATAACCTCTGAATGGCCTTGGGAGCCAGGAACAATAATAAGAACTCAAGAGTTTCTGCTCAGAGTCAAGCAGTAAATTGTTTCTCACATATTCATGAATATCGATGACCAGTTTCTAGCCTAAGACAAGGAACTTTCCAGCTCCGGGTTGATGCATTTGATGGAATGTTCCCCGAGCCAGCGAGGCCAATCCTCTCTGTGTCTGCATGTCTCCTGCAGCACTCAACCTCCCCAAGGAGCACTTGGCACCTCGTGCAAGAATCTCAGGGGTTTTGTACCTTTTCTCTTGTAGGACCACAAAGTCCCTGAGGACAAGGGCTCTGCCCCGGCCACCCCTCTAGCCTTGTCTCGCCTGTAGCTGGCAGGGTCACACTCAATAAAGATGTGATGCCCGGATGCGTTTGAAGACCTACTTTGAATTATACAGAAAGTTATTCCGTTGGCCTTGCATTGGTGCATTCTGGGAAGCGGCCATCTGAAGGACAATTTTTTAAACTTTTGAAAGAAAATCTGCAAATCAGTTCTTGGCGTAGAAATTCACAGGAGCAGCAAGAATGCTGATAGTAAGAACCTGAACACACGCGCCTGACTATCTTTCCCCAATTGTAAGTGTCCAGAATGTTGAACTGGTGCCTAACGTTTGAAATACAATTCTCGACACCCTCCTGGGCGCGTTAAAACCGCAGACTAACGTGATAGTCACTTTGCCTAAGGAGGATAATATATGTACAGTGTTTACAACAGAGGCTGGTATGTAAGTGCTCAATAAAAGACACCCAGTGCTATGAGCAACAGATATCAATGCAATTAATTGTTATTCAGACAAATAAATTGGCAGCCATGATACAGAACCCTGTAATGAAAAACTGAGCCCATCTAATTTTTTCCTGTTTCTAACCTTACTACTGACTACATTCCAAATTTTGAAAAATACAGTTATTTAAAAGCCGAACGACTAAAAAAACAAGTACCTTAAAACACGTTGTATCAACTCTTATTTCCTTTTTCACCCAAGGAGTTCCTTTCTCAGTCCACATACAAACAAACTCAAAAAGCCAATGCTCTTTTTTAAGATCAAAAGAACCTGCCTTTCTTTGTGCAAGGGAAAAAAAAAAATTCTGGATACCTCCTTAAAAAATATCCAGTTTTTACAAAGATACTACTCCAGCTCATTGGAAAATAATTAGTACATAAAAGAGTCTGCCCAGAGCTGTAAAAGCTCTTTATTTAAACCCACACTTTGGTGCAAAAGATAGTTAAAGATCAATCCAGGCTATTAAAAAGAAGAAATGAAATGTATTCCAACAAAAGCCTATAAACATACGAAATGGGAAACAACCTATTGAGACCAGGCAGGGTAGTGAAGTCTTTTAGGGACCATTTTTATTCTGTTAATGTCTTTCCCTCCAGACTCCATTGATCATAAATGCAACCTGTCTTCCTCTACCTTTGATAAATGGAAGGACGAATTTATCTGTATGTAACTCACCTCCTCTCTTCTTTTACATAAAACAGATGTCACAGCTGTTAATGCTCCTCAAACAGATGTTTCCACCCACAGAAACATAGGGGACACTCCACTACAATGTGCTATTTGTTCTAGAGGGGTCGACGGCTTGAGACCTCGTCAGGGCCCCTTGGTGACTGTAGAGCGATGTAGGTGACATCGTCTTAGCCCCTCAGAGCCCCCCTCCCAGAGCTGGTGTTCACAAAATGCATTGCCCTTGTCCAGCACTTACCCTCTCTGCAGGGACATCATCGGACGGCCTGGACGATCCGGAAGCTTCCTGGGCCTGGCCTTGATGCTCTGCACCCTTGGCTTCCTGGTGGCTGTCGGCTGGTGCCTTTTCCCGTCCCTTGTCCAGTTTGAAGAATTTGTCCAAAAAGCTGGAGTCCTTGGGCTTGGAGGGGGCTGCTCCTCCTGACTCAGGTGGGACAGGCGCCGGTCCCCGAGTGGCAGAGAGGCCTCCGTCCCCGGCTGGGCGCTGGCCTGGGGTTTTATGTGGGTCGTGCCCCAGCACAGCTGCCACCGGAAGTGCCACGCTCTCACTTGGTTCTTTGTTCCCTGGAGCCTCACTGGAGCTGACATCAAGCTTCACTGATGCCCTGGATGAATCCGTGGCTTGGTCTCCAGTACGTCCTGGTACAGGCCGCGAGAGTGTCAAGAAAAAACGAGATTTAGCAGCTGGTGCCTCGAGTTTGGCCTCTTTCCCAAGATTCTTTCCGTTGGCATCTGCACCCGCGCTGATCTCCATTGTCTTGGGGGAAGAAGTGGCCACATTATCCTCCTGGACACTTATTCCCAAGTCGACTGTAAACACAAACATAAACAGCAGTTATTCAACCCGGCAAGGAAATTCAAGGATGGATAATGGACTCCAGACGTTTTATACACAGCGGCCATGATGAAGCGGGGGCTCTGCTGTCCGCTCACTCCGCGAAGCAGAGCTTGGTTATCTAGAACTCCTCTGACCCTGCTCTTCTCGGGAGAGAGGAATGGGGGGGGGGGTTAGCGAGGAGGGGAGCTGGTTGGTGGATGGCACACCCCAGGCACCGTACTAGTGACACTCATGTTATTTCTCTGGTGGCAGCTTCGGAGGAATCTCGTGAGAAGCAGACTGTCATGATTTCACTGGGGAGGCAGCTTGGACTCTGGAGCTAGAACAAAACTTCTCCACCTCGCACTCTGGACATTTGGGGCTGGATCGTCCTTTGCTATGGGTGGTTAGCGGCGTCTCCGGCCTCAGCCCAGTAGATGTCAATACCCCCCCCCCCCCATGTTGTGACGATCCAAAATTGCCTCCAGACATTGCCCTATGTCCCCTGGCGTGGCAGGGGAGGGGGGCAAAAATCGCTCACACACAAGAACCACTGAGCTAAACTGTCTCTTTGAATTTGAGTTACTTAACGGTCCTGTGCCTCAATTTTCTGCCAAAGTGAGGCCAACGGTAGAACTTACCTCCTCATTTTGTGATGCAGATTACATGAGTTAAGCTGTTTGAAGCAGACAGAAGAGTTCCTGAGGCAGGTTAGCTGTTATCATTACCCGCAAGTGACAAAAGCGGCTGCCACAGGGCTTGGTCCCCGTCCCCACAGCTGCCGGGCGGGCTGCGGAGTCTGGTTGTGGACAGAGACCTGACTCCAGCCTCTATACTCTGTCTTACCATCTGGTCTATGTTAGCCTAGGTTTGGGGGGGGGGGGGCGGAAAGCTTCCATGTTGAAGGCTGGAAGGGCGAGCGTCCACACAGGACGGCGAATTGGACCGGCAAATTCCGGCCAGCATGGAACCAGAGGCTTAGGCTAGAGTCCAGTGCTGCGTGAGGACGCGGGCTCTGCCTCCTCCTCCGGGGAGGGGCGCTGCCTGCAGCATCCAGCTGTTTCCGCTTTGACCTCTGCGTGGGTCTCATTGAAATGCTTTCCTTTCCCAGGTGCCTTTTATAAAGCAGTGCGATATTCAGGGGAAAAAAAGGAGAGACCACGAATTTTGGGATGAAAGTTAAAGGTCAAGATTCTCTGCTGATAAACTGTGTGACCTTGGTCAAGTCCCAAAAAATCTTCGAACTTCCTTGTACGTAAGATGGGACTGATACTAGCTCCCTTGCAGCGTTGCTGTGATGTTTAAAGGAGAAGACATATGCAACGACTCTGGCATGCTGCCTTTTCTGTAGTCGATGTTTGAGAATTGACAGATACTATGATTATCTTTAAGGATTCTCGCACAGCGTTGCCAGCTTTGTGTTTTGCTTTACACAGCTGTAGCCACTTTTATTTATTTTTTTATTTTTTAAAGATTTTATTTATTTATTTGTGAAAGAGAGAGAGCAGAGAGACTGAGCACAAGAGGTGGGGAGGGGCAGAGGGAGAGGGAGAAGCAGATTCCCCGCTGACCAGGGAGCCGGACATGGGATTCGATCCCAGATCCCCGGGATCATGGCTTCACCGACTGAGCCACCCAGCTGTCCCATAGCCAGTCGCTTTTAAAAATATGTTTGCAGGAAGACAGAGAAAAGGACAAAAAGAGAAAGGGGAGAATTTTTTGGTCTGCTCACATAGCTTGTTAATATGTGAGAAACGCATACACACAGGTACACACTTTTACTAGCAATTGTTTTTGCCAAACTCTGGTATCGCTCAGGGCGTAGAGTCAGGAACAAACAAAAAGGAGACAGGAATGGGAGAGCCGGATCCCTATGTAGAATGATCATCACTGAGGAGCACAGAAGACACGGTCCGGAGGCCAGTGACAAGCACCAGGGGTTCCTCACAATCTCAGACCCCAAGGAAGTCACCCGGTAGGAACACTGGGTATGCCCACTAGCTTTTCTTCCCCCTTTCCCCATGCTCTAGGAATTCATAATCACGGTAACCCTTGTACTCAGGGAGAGAAGGCGGGAGCGAGAGCGGGAATAAGGAAGTGATAGACGGATGTGTCAGGCTGCCAAGTAAGCCCGTCAGGCAGCTGAAACATCACAGTGAATATAAATGAATCGTGGGGACAGTCCATGCCAGGAGAAGAGGAAACAGTTGACAAAAAGGCAGAGACTGAGATTCAAAACAAGGAAGGGCTTCTCAAAATGCCAAGAGCATCCGCCAATCTCTTTCCCTTTTTCCTCTCTTCCTTACTCTCCAGCCAGGAACCGAAAGAGATAGTGGTAAGTAAGAGTGTTACACGCAGAGAAAAAGTCTTTGGGGGAAAAAAAAATCTTCCCAAGGACAGACTTTTTAAAAATCGCGGTTAAAATTGGCACCTATCATTATATTAGTTTCAGGTGTTCAACATAGTAATATTCAATACTGGTATACACTACAAAGTGACCACCGCAAGAAGTCTGGTTACCATCTGTCACCCCTTCACCCAGTTGATCCCCCTGCCAACCCTTTTGACTCCTCTGATAACCACCAGTCTGCTCTCTATATCTCCAAATCTTGTTTCATTTGTTCATTTGTTTCGTTCTTTACATTCCACATACAGGTGAAATCACATGGCATTTGTCTCTCTCTGACTTATTTCACTTCACATATCTTCAAGGTCCATTCACATTTTTGCAAATGGCAAGATTTTCTTCTTTTTTATGGCCAAGTAGTATTGGCCATATATATATATGGCCATAAGACCATATATATATATGGTCTTCCCCTTTCCCCTTTCTTCAGATTTTCACCAACACTTATTATTTCTTGTTGGGTTTTTTGTGTTTTTTTTGATAGTAGCCATTTTGACAGGTGTGAGGTGATATCTTAGTGTGGTTTGTATTTGAATTTCCCTAATAATTAGTGATGTTGAACACCTTTTCATGTGCCTATTGGCCATCTGTATGTCTTCCTTGGAAAATGTCTATTTAGATTCTCTGTCCATTTTTACATCAGATTTTTTTTTTTTTTTTTTTGCTATTGAGTTGAGATCTTTACATATTTTGGATATTAATCCCTTATTGAATAAATGATTTATAAATACTTTCTTCTATTCAGTGGATTGCTTTTTCATTGTGCTGATGGTTTCCTTTGCTGTGCAGAAGCTCTTTAGTTTGATGTAGTCCCTAGACAGACTTGTTTTTAAAAAGGGCCAATATATTACTTGAATAAAGGATAAATTCTTTTCATCCAGATATCTAGACTAGCCCTCAAATGCATTTAGAAATTACAACAGATGCAAACTTTAGCTTTTGATATTAGAGAATGGGGAAAGTATTTTTGATAACTTGTAAGAACTAGGACTTTCTAGATGGGACATTCCATGATAATGAAGGTCTGTCCTCCAAACTTGAGTGAGTAGTACATACTCAAGTCCATCACCCAGAGCTTCCATTTCCTTTGCTAAAATGCTTACCTCCTACATAATCACATGATCTAAGCTAGACTAATCCTGTGGCTTTTGCTGAACCCATTAGAACAGAGTTACGCTCTTTATGCTTGGGTTGGCAAACCAGTGGGGGTACATCTGTAAGTGGTGGCCTTGGCCATCACATTCACAAGTGCTTGCCAGAGAGCAAACTCAGATGAAAGCAGAGCCAAAAGATTCAGGGAGCAAATAGCCAGTGATAGATTTTGAATGCCTGGATCCAGCTATGCCTGAAGCTGCTTTACCATTATGTGGACAACGGATCTTTTTTTTTTCATTTATGCCAGTTTAAATTAAGTACATATTCAGTGACTAATTTCATGGAATGGGCCAGTACCCATTTCACTTGTCAAGTAATAGCAAACAATTCTCTTCCTGGGAAGTTGTCTGCAGGCTCTTTTGTCTAGGAGGCAGTTAGTATGGGAGGAAGGAGGATAAAGAGAATGAAATAGGAGGAAGTAAGTTACAAGGAGCTGGATAGAAAAACCATCAACCCTTTGTCTTCGCAGTAAAAGTGAAGGGTAAATATCCACTTCAGGAAAGAGAATACAACTTTTGAGACATTCGATAAACATTAGAAATGAAATATGTCGTAAAACACCGACTTAAATGCACGTGCACATGTACGCATGCCCACGCCCACGCACACACCTCCGATCTGTGAATGAATAGGAAGAAAACCCATTGGAGTTACAAGTTTTATGCTCTTGCAAAGATGAATGTTGTTTCCTCTCATTATTCCTCTCATTCTTCCTCTCATTATTACGGAAAGAATTAAAAAGTTCCTTCAGGACAATGGGAACCAAGCTTTCAATTCCTATGAACAATCTTGAGAGAAGTTCATTTTGAATCTGGTTTCAATAAAAATCTTTCTCATAAAGCAGACAAACAGATGACATACCAAAGAGATTTTACTTTCCATGAAAAAAAAAATGTGTAAGAGTTTAAGGGAGATAAAAAGGAATCAAGTAAGAATGCAAATGACAGCTCCCAAATATCTGAAAGAGTTGGAAATTTTGATCTTCTTAGTGCAGAAAATATATTTTATATTATGTGTGTGGCTTTTTAAAAGAAAGTCATCGTAGGCACACATGTGATTGAGAACTTATTTCCAGTGGCATTTTGATGTCATTGTGAGGACCTCGGTCTGACTCTCAAATATGAAATACAGATGGTCCTTGACTTACAGTGCTGGGACTTGTGGTTTTCGGCTTTACAAAGTGCAAAAGTGATACTCATTCAGCAGGAACTGTACGTGGAATTCTGAATTTGGATCTTTTCCTGGGCTAGTGATATGCGGGGCACCCCCCTCTCATGATGCCGGGTCCTGGCAGCTCCCAGCCAGCCATGTGATCATGAGGGTCAACAATCGGTACACTGACATCTGTACCCTTCCAGTCAGTCTGTCTCTCCCTTTCAGTGCAATAGTTAGTACATTTCACGTACCTGCCATAGTCAACGCTTTATTACCAAACAGCCTTCGTGTTAGATGATGTTGCCCAGCTGTAGGCTAGTGGAAGTGCTCTGAGCACGTTTAAGGCAGGCGAGGCTAAGTCATGATGCTTGGTAGGTTAGGTATAGTAGGTATAGTTAGGTATAGTAAATACATTTTCTTTCTTTCTTTTTAAATATTTTATTTGTTTGAGAGAGAAAGAGAAAGCATGAGCGTGGGAGAGGGGCAGAGGGAGAGAGAGAAGCAGACTTCCTGCTGAGCAGGGAGCCTGGCATGGGACTCAATCCCAGGACCCTGGGACCATGACCTGAGCCAAAGACAGACACTGAACCTACTGAGCCACTCAGGCGCTCCATAATGGAAATAAATCCATTTCCAACATATAATGGATTTATCAGGAAGTAGCCCCATCGCAAGTAGAAGAAGATCTGTCTGTGATCTGGCTGAATTAATTTATATCTCTATGCCTTAATTTTCTTATAAAATGGGCAAGAAAATAACAATGCCTTCTTCAAAGGGTCATTATGAGGATTAGATGAAATGCTTCCTATAAGGCGCTTACTGCTTACAGGTATGTGGTGCGTTCTTGAGAAAAATTAGGGTTTTTTTGTTCTATTAATATATTATTACTATAATTACTATTTCATATTTCCAAACATAAGTCATAAGGAAAAAAAATATTCTAATGGTTTAACCTATAAATTTGAGTGCTCTGGAAAGACTTTTTTTTTTTTTTCTGGAAAGACTTTTAAAAATAGTAATGATACAAATTGATTTATCTTCAAAAATCTAAGAATCTGGGCCAGAGAAGATTCAGGAATTCTTCCCACTCTCCAAGTATCAAGTACTCTCAGTCAAAACAAGCTGCTTCCTCAGAGTTCTACTGCATATTTTAAACACATACACACACACAGTCTCTATTACAATATTCAGAACTACTGAGGAAGGATTCTCTTTTGGTTGTTTTTTTTTTTTTCCATGTGGCAAAGTTCAAATTTTCACTTAGTACAATTGTTCATTCATTGTTTCCCACGTGCCAGGCATTACGGTAAATGCTGTCTGTAACAAGAAGCATTTTATTTATATATTACAGCAAATGTACACGTTAGCTACTATCAGCACTCCCATTTTCCAGGTGGGAAAATTAAGGCTCTGAGAAGGAAAGTCACCTTTCAAACATCATCCTGCTCTTAAGTGGTGGAGTCAGGATTCGAACCCATATTTGCCTGATTCCAAAGCTCAAACCCTTGACATTTTGTAGTAGAAGCAAGAACAGAAGAGAGGGAGAGAACAAAGCAGAGAGTTTGGTTAATGGAATTAGTGGATTTTCAAGAAAACACTATACACAAGAGAAAAAAAAAAAACATGTTTTCTCACATCTGGGAGACATTGGTGTGTGACTTTGTTTTGTTTTAAATAAAAATTAGATCACGTCATTCATCTACATAAAACTATCCAAAGAGGGCTTCACCCCCATTAAAATCAAGCCCGAACTCTACCATGGCCAATACCTGCTAGAACCTCAGCTCAGCCCGTGTTC
Organism: Potos flavus; assembly: GCA_028534135.1. Lineage (NCBI taxonomy): Eukaryota > Metazoa > Chordata > Mammalia > Carnivora > Procyonidae > Potos > Potos flavus. Next base: position 115,269,827 of record CM052885.1, read on the forward strand.
CTCCTCTTTACACACCAGCCTCGTTCCCACCTGAAGCCTCTGCACTAGCCGTTCTTTCCACCTGGGAATGCTTCCCCTCTGACTTTCCATGGCTACCTCGCTATCATTCAAGCCTCGGGTCGGGTCTTCTCTGAACGCCCTTTCTAAAGACACCCTCCCACTCACCCCCATTTCCTTTTTGGGTTCTGCAGTGCCTTCCTTGGTCTCTGAAATGATCGCGTTAATTCACTTTGCTTCTTCTCCACTAGAAAGTAAGGCCAAGTAGACCGATACCTGGTCTGTCTTTTACAGCTGTGTCCCCAGTGCCTCCAACGGTGCTTGGCACAGAACAGGATTAAGCCAGGGAAAGAAAGGCAGGAGCGCAGCACCCAGGGAGCCTGACTATAATAATGGCGAGAGTAGCAACCCTTGTAATAACCGGTGGTGGCAGAGGTGGCATTCTTTCTTCTAAGAATCCATTATCCAAATCCTCCTAGTTCTTAGGGTTAAAGAGGGAAGCAGAGGCCATCATCATCATTTCATTTACAAAGGAAGTGTCCGTTTATGAAAGTTATTTCCCACTCAGACATCCCTTCCTGTTCAACACCGTCCTGTGTGTCAATATCCCGATCCATCCGGAGAAAGGACAAGTAAGGTGGAAAGGTAATGCACATAATTTGCAAAGGGAAATTGCAAACCTTGCAGAAGACGTGGGAGTTTGCTGAGTCATGGAAAGTATTGCTCAGATCACACACGTGGCTCCTGTTGAGTGAGAAGCTGGCAGAGTTCAAAGAGTTCACCGAAGAAGACAGGAAGGTAGAAGGGAAACGAGGTGATGACCCACTAAGCTCTTCAAAAGAGAATTATATTTGGATATCAAAGGATTACAGTACGGCCTTGGGAAAATTGATGAAGACCTCAAAAAGTTTTACAAAAAAGACCCTTCTGAGGTCCTGCTGCAGGAGTCAAATGACACATCAAACAACTGCGGCTTTCTGTGTTGTGCAAATGCATTTGTTGTTTTATAGGTCTTGAAACAAGGATTCATGTGGCATTTACTTAGAGCATGGAGGAAGATGTTAGATTTGGAAATTTCACGGAATGATCAGATTTCATGCTTTTCATCTCAATATGAAAAAGCCATGATGTCTTGGCCAAGAAATTCCAGCATAAATAAAAGAAAAAAATGAGCTAGGGGGCATCTTAGAGCTGAAGGTTCTTGACTGTCAGCTTGATACAACACGTCGGAGCATCTAGAGATGGAAATGCTGGGCTTTAATGTTGGGTTCCAACATTATGTGGGCAAAAGGTAATTGTTCACCCTGTGCTTTCTCAAAAGTCAGCAGTGATTTGCCAATCACTGTGGGGTGAAACTATATTAGTGAAGCTCACCGTTTCCACTCTCCTTTCTGCTCACAGATTTCCTATCATTCGTGTGCTGCAAAAGTCTGGAACGTACAAAGATAATTCAAGCGCTAAGCCGCCATTGCTCCAATGGGAGCCAATATTGTCACTCAAAGACACATTCGATGTTTGATTTTGGTTTTTTTTCCCTCAATTTTATTATAATACACATTTAACATCTGTTTCCTACCCCAAACAATTGATCTCTTAACTATTCTCTTTTTCCGTATGGATCTTCCACTCTCATGGCAAGGTCACCACATCTGTGACCCGGCATGGCTTGTCAAGTTTGGTCCACGCTCATACAAATATGTATAAGCATTCCAGATACATGTACACAGGGGTTGTGTTTGTTCCTCTTGGTTTTTACAAAAATTGAATCAGATTAGACACAGTTTTTGATTGCTTTTATCTATCGTGGTTATGGATCGAATGTTCATGACCCTACAAAATTCATAGGTGGAAATCCTAACCCCTAGGCTGGTGGTATTAGGAGGGGAGCCTTTGGGAGAGTAGGTCATGGGGGTGGAACCCTCATGAATGGAATCAGTGCCCTTAAAAAAGAGGCCCCAGAGAGCTTCCTTACCCCTTCCACTGCTTGAGGACCCACTGAAGAGGTGGCCATCTATGAACCAGGAAGAAGGTTTTACTTGACAACAAATCTGCCCCAGCCTGTGGTACTTGTGTTAAAGCCACCTGAACGAACTGACAATCACAATTATTCCTCTCAGTCGACATGTCCAAATCTATATGGAGCCCAAAGTGGGGCTTGAACTCATGACCCTGAGATCAAGACCTGAACTGAGATCAGATGCTTCACTAGCTAAGCCACCCAGATACCCCATCTTATTTCTTTAATAACTGCGTTTTTATATTTAATGCGTTTAATATACCAAAAGATATTTAAGCCATTGCCCTAATCAATGACCATTTTGGTAGGTCCCAAATTATTATTTCCATTTCTATTACAAACAATGCTGAGATAAACTTCTGTGTTCAAAAGTCCTAAACTAGTGCTTTATTTCTATGAAATAGAGGCACAGATGTGCAGCTGCTAAACCCAAATCAATGTGCATTTAATTTCTAAAAAGAGACACTGCCAGATTTCTTTCCCAGAAAGGGCGCTAGTGATGCACATTTCCAGCAGAAATGTGATAGCCTGTCTTTCTCCCACCCCCAAGGGTGGCAGGGTTGGGAAACAGCAATAACATTGATCAGATATACAACATAAAGCACATCTTAGATGGTAAAAACATACCAGGGAAGGTCACGTATTACTCTCTCAGTGCTCTCCAAGGATAAGAACACCAAGGATAAGCCTTAGACATGAAGGGTGAGGTAGGTAGAATTCATGCCCCATACAACACTGCTGAAGAGTGACAATTATTAGCTTGGGACTCTGGGGACTAGGAGTAGCCAGCCAGAAAGCACTACGAGACAAGAGGCTCAGGGGAGAAGGACGGAGAAAAGCAGCCAAATCAAGAAGACATGATATTCTCCGGAGTTGACATATGAATGATCAGCGAGGACATGAAAAGATGCTCAACATCATCAGTCATTAGGAAAAGGCAACCAAAACCACCACACGGCACCACTTCGCACGCAGTAGGATGCCCATGATGAGAAAGATGAACCGTCAGCAGTGTTGGTGAGGATGTGTACCTATCAGAACCCTCATATGTTGCCGGGGGCGGGGGGCGGGGGGGGGAGGGGCCGCTACTGGGAATGACTGCACATGCGTACACAGTCTTTGGTTGGGGTGATGAAAACATTCTGGCCATAGTGGGGAAATGGTTTGTGCCACCTTGTGAATGTACTCAAAAGCACTGAACTGCGTACTTTAAAAGGATGAATTTTGTGGTATGTGGATTATATCTCACTTTGGAAAAGGAAGACATTGTATAAACAAACATCCAACAGCGGGGAGTGGGGTGGGGAAAGGAACACCAAAAGTGAGTACACCGTTAAGAGGAAAGACACACAGCTGGCTTTTAAGCATATGAAAGCATGCTCAACTTCATGAATAGTTCAATATGAGCAAAATTAGGAGAGCTAGCTTTCCACCTATCAAACTGGTGAAAAAGGAGATATTTAGTAACCTAATGGGGAGGGAGTAGGAGAAAGAACAGCCCATTTACTGTTGGTGACAGTGTTTTTTGGCAATCCCTTGGGAGGGGAATTTAGTCATATATACCAAAATTTAAAAATTCACAAACCCTGTGAACTCTAATTTCTACTCGTAGAATATTACCCTATAAATATAATTGCATCAAGGCACAAAGACACAGAACAGATACACATTATTTGCTGGGCCACTGTCCTCATGAGAAAAGACTAGAAGCAACCTAATGGCTTATCAATAGGGGCCCGGTTAAATAAATTATCACACGCCCATCCAGTGAAATCCTCCACACACGTTATCATTCTCCAAATCACGTAGTAAGGGAAAAAAGCCATATCCAACCATATGTGTAGAATGTTCTCATTCATTTTAAAAAGTGGTGCCGAGAGGTAGAGCAGCAGATTTTAAATTATGCTCAGGTGGAACACTTCTGGCCTTAAGAAACGGTAAAGAATGCTTGCCTCTAAGGAAGGAAATGGGAAGCGGACAGGCTCAGGGTGGGGATGTGTTTCCTGTCTCACCTTATCATGCATACTGTCGGGAATGTCTATATGGATACGTACTAAGGCCCACACCATCCATGTCACTTAAACATGTACAACTAATGAAAAGAAAAAATAGGGGGAAAGGAGAGATCTAGAATGGGATTTAAGGCTGACGGAAGGAACAGTGGGCCTATTTCCGCTTAGCCTGGGGCAGGCTGCGATGGAGGCTTCACCAGGCTGAGTGGGCCCTGTGTCCTGGAGTGAGGGGCATGACCCCGGGGGCGTCTCCATATTCCAGAGTCTGACCTTCTGCTCAGCAAACTCAGACAGCCCAACTTTTTAAGTTAGCTGGAATGGATGTCCCCCTTAGAGGTCATTTTAAAAAGGGCTCATGAATGAAGCATGTAGGAGGCTTCCAAAGGGGACACAGCCATTGGGGACCTCTTACCCACGAGGTCCCTCCCTGGTGACAACATAAACCGGACCGCGTTGTCAAGGGCAGGAGCCTGGTGGGTCCAGAAACCAAGCAAGTACCCTTAGAATTAATTAGCTAGAGGATGTCAATGTTTAGTCCCTTCAAGCAGGGATCACCTAAGGGTGATGATTTTTTTTTTTTACATTATTTTTGTTGAGAGATGAAAAGTAGGAAGAACAACTTTATGTTATCAGAAGTGGCCAACTATGAGATCTGCTGATAGGGCCGGCGTGGTGTTCGCACAGCACAATGTTTAGGGTTTTTTTTCTTTTAATGGGAAATGTCATCTGAAAATTCTCAAGTGGGGCTTTCACCCAAATATCTGATTATCTGCTGGGGGATTTCTGCAGGGCCGCCGGGCCGGGAGCTGAGAACCGGCTCTACATCGCAGCTTTTGTGCCTGCAAATGGAGCCAGACTCTGCTTGTGTTTCCGGTCTCTCGTTCTCAGAAACATGGGGCCTCCAAGGTCTGCTCTGCACAGGGCGCATCTCACCCACTGATCTGCTGCTTTCATTGTTAAACTCCCAGAAATGTTTAGGGCAGCTTACCATTTCCTTGGTCGCCCTGATTTATTATTATTATTATTATTATTATTATTATTATTATTATTATTTATTTTTGTGAAGGACAAGTGTTGGCAAATTCTTCCCAGTGTGGTAAAAGGATACGAAGAGAAGGTCTTTAGAAAAGTCCGCTGTAGGATTAGAACTATGGTGGAAGCCAGTTATGGTGTTTCACGACCTGGTTAAAATGCACCCTGAGGGGGAGAAATGAAATAATGTGCAGCTGCCCCATGACGACCCTGTTTCTCTTTTTGCTGTTTGTCATGCTTTCCCTGGGTCTCTCTCGGGCTCTCTTGGCCTAGCCCTCAAGAGAGGGACAAGTTAATATCGCTCATGCTCCTGAAACCATATCGGACGTCTCTATGTGCTCAGCAGAATATGGTGTCCGGGCTTTTTCTCAGTCCAGAGAGGTAAAGAACAATTTGCATGTTACTCGACAGAAGCTGCTGGAAGTTAATGAAATCCAACTGTATGCACCCTGGAACAGAATGCTGTGTCCAGGGTGTCAGCCATGGTAGGGACAAAAAAGTCTTGGAAGAATTTAAGACAGAAATGCCCATGTTTTATTTTGGGGGGGAAAAAAAACGTGAATAAGTAATTTTCTATCTGAGTGCCTTCCCAATGGTTTCCAACCATGGCTGAACATTAGGAGCTTTCAAAATACTAATGCCCAGGGAAACTTGAAAAAAGATTTGTGCCTGGGCCTCACCCTCTTCAGAGCATCTGATTTATTGATTCTAGGTGGGGCCTGGTAATGGGATTTAAAACAAAATCCTCCCAGTGATTCTAAAGTGGATTAAAAATTAGGCATCGCTATTTTCAGGAACCGACATCGTTGTAATAGCCACCCTTTATTGTTTCAGGCACCAAGCGAAGGGATTTGCAAGCATTATCTTATTTTCTCTTCATAACACCATGAGGTGGAGAAGTGAAGTCTCTCGTTTAAGTTCATGCAGCTGCAAAGAGGTGAAGCGAGGCGGTAGATTCAAGTAATTTACCCAAAGCACTCACTCCAGCCATACTTTGTAGAGCCCCCCTATTTGGAAGAAACTATCTAAAATGCGAAGGATAAAAAATTTGTGCAAGAGTGTTCAGTGCAATATCGTTTGGAGTGGAGAGAAAGAAAAACAACAATAACAAAAAAATGAATGCCCACCCTTCGGGTAATGGCTGAAGGAATGCTAGCATATCCACACCTTAAAATAGTTTGTGGCTGTCCAATAACGAATGGAAGACTGCACCCATTGAGCTAGAGGGATCTGTCCTTGGCTGGACATGTGGGGACTAGCTGGGCATTTCTCTCTTTCTTGTCCCCTGGCTTCTTGGTGGGACCAGCGCCCTGCTTGGCTCCGTGCCAGCAGGGGGGTCCCAGAGCACTTGGACTGACCCCGCGGTTAGCTTACCCCAAAGCTAGTGCTGCAAGAGAAAAGGCAGAGGCTATAGGGTTTCTTAAGGCTTAGCCTTGGAATTCATGTGTCATCCCTTCCCCTCTGTATGAGGGATTCCATGGGAGAAGAAAGCAATAAGAAAACATCGATTATTTGTGTGGGGGGGGTGCCTATCTGGAGACCGTCTACCATAATGGTGTCATAGGGTAATTTTATCCAACAGAAATTCTCCCCTAGAGCTTTTGGTGAGAAAAAAAGCACTAAAGATTAGACTTCCCAGGGCACACCTGCCAAGGGGGCGAAGGGGGAGCGTTGGGCCACCTGGGGGCGCCAGTTTTCCAAAGTCGCTGCTGTATACCGGGAGGCAGGGCCGTGCAATGCTGCGGGAGGAGAAAGGGAAGGAGAAAGGGCAGTGTCTGCGTGGATGGGGTGTGGAGCAGGGTTTCAGGTGCAGAGCTCAGCACAAAGAGCTTGTGGAGTGAGATGATCCACAGCAAGGTTATGGGAGGAGAGAGAAAAGGAATGTTTGGGAAATGAGCTAGATCCCCTTAACGGCTTTTGAAAGGCCTGAGTAAAGAAGTGTGCTACTTTTGGTTGCTCAGCTGTAATTCTTCGAGATCAACGCTGGCAGGCAACGCTGATGGCCCACCCAGCAGCCAACCCACTCCAGCCCCCTGTTCTCCGCTTGCAGCTCAGAGATGGGGGCCGTCCTAGCATCCCCGGCGCCCGGTGTGGCCACGTGACCTAGTCCTGGCCAATGAGATTAAGAGGATGCCTACTTGAGCGCAAGGCCTTCTGGGAAAGAGCTCCCTTTCTATCCTAATAAAAAGGGGGGAAGGGCAGAAAATGGTGGCCCATCTTGGCCTTTTTCTTCCTGCTTTTGGGTCGCTTCACGTGGGGACGTGGTGATATTGGCCCCACATTCTCACATCTTGGGGTAGCTCTGATTTTTGGCACTGGGGCTCCCATTACACTTCGCCCAAGAGTCACTATTGGCAAATGCTTCTATTCTCATCATGTTATTGTATGGGTGGGGACACTTGGCTCAAGTATGAATTTTCAGCCCCATAAAATGATTCCACTTATTTTATTTTATTTTTTTTTAAAGCAAAATCAGGCAATTCTTCTTTTGGAGAACAATTGACTAGGAACAGAAATTTAATATTTTAGAAACTTTGCATCCAGGTGAAGCAGAGACAGTCTCCTGTTCCTGGAAAATGCTGTGTTCTGGTAGATACAGCCTGCATTAGCCTCTGCCATCCGGTAGCATTGAGGACCGAACAGTGGTTTTGCTTTTGTTTTTGTTTTTTTAGAGAGGGAACTAACGTAATAGATTCGATGGAAAGGAGTCGAAGAGGGAGAAAAATGAGGCATTTTTATTTCTCCAAGATCAGTGAGGTTCTAGGCATAAATACATAGGTGGGAAAATCTCAGATCATCAGAGGACATGAGAGGGAAAGCCAGAGATAAAGGCCACGCACGATAACAGACTCTACTTCTAGTTTGCTTGTCTCCTGTATTTCACCCCATTTACCCTGTGCCAGCCACTGTTCTTATACCTCCCTACAAAGCTAATATTATTATTATTCCCATTTTACAGATGACCCTCTGAGAACACAAATTCCCTGCCAAGGTTCCACAGCTAGTGGGTGGCAGAGCTGGGACCTCAGCCCAGGTCTGTTAGACTCCAAAGCGTGAGTGCGCTCACATTAGTTTTCTATGGCTGCTGTAACAAATCGCCCCAACCGTGGTGCCTTACAATAACACAAATATATTATCTTACAGTTCTGAAGGTCAGAAGTCAAAAATGGGTTAGCTTCTGGAAACTCTAGAGGAGCGTCTGCTCCCTTGCTCTACAGCTTAGAGGGGCCCCTGCTTTCCTCAGCTCATGGTCCCTTCCTGTCAAGGCCAGCACTGCGGAATCTTCTCATCTCTCTCCCTTTCTGTGACATCTGCTTCTATCCCTCTCTTCTCCCCCTGCTTCCCCCTTAAAAGGGTCCTTGAGAGTACATTGGACCCACCCAGAGATAAAAGTTATGCTAGTAATCCAGTGAACATCAAACTATGACAGCCTTTATGAGCATCAACATTAAATCCAACCCAGCAAAAGTAACTTTCTCCCTGTGTTTAGCACCTGCCAGGCACTATTCTAAGTATTTCATACGTATCAACTCATTTCAGCCTCATGATGATCTTAGAAGCTTGGTTCTGCCAGGAATATTGTTCCCCTTTTACAAATGAAAGGACAGAGGCCCAGAAACTTCCCGAAGCCACAGAGCAGAGCCATGATTCAAATCCCGCATCCTGGCTTTTTAACCCTTCTTCCTACTGCCACCTCTGCTTCTTATTAAGCCCTCCCAGGAAATGTTCCTGCAGGGTGATGAGCTGTTGAATCGTCGTGGGGACAATATAGATAAAAAGAAGGAACACAGTCACCCAGAATCCCACTTATCTCTTTCTCTGGTGGCTTTTCTCTATGAGCATAGGTTTATGCATACCCCGCCAGAGATGAACACAGATGCGCAGCAAAAGATTTGGTCAGAGAATTCTGTCAAAAGGATCAAAAAAGGCCCCCAGAATCCTACTTTTATACTCCCTTAAAAACTGCATCGAAAATTATAACTTAGTTAATAACCTGGGGAAGACAGCAAGACGGTGATAATAGGCTGCCTTCCTCATTAAGTGGGATAATCACTCCAAAGCGAGTTGCACAGGATTCAGGTTGTCAGTGAATGACAGGCAGAATTCTGACCTCAGAGGATTAGTCTAAACTCTTTACAGATTCTCCAGCGGGTGCCGGATAAGCTGAAAGCAAGGCTGCGGGGAATTAGAGCTAAATGCAAGGAACCCATGACTCACCAAAATGCGATTCTCTGTTTCCCTTGTCACGTGTAGGTATTCACACAGCAATATGCTATACCAGACTGTCGTCCTTATTTCTGTAACCGGTTTTCCTCCTTTTAGGAATTCCTTCTATATATATGTGTTATATTATATACTATATATAATATAATATATATATATTCATATATATATTCCATATATATATATATATAGGGGAGGAAAGAAGGAGGGAAAGAGGTAGAAAAGGTGGGAGAGAGAGACCTAGGGAGGGAGAAGGAGGGGGGGTCTTTCTCAATTCCCAACCCTATGTTCTTCTGTTCTTCCTACACACTCCTTGCCCTTGTACCCCATACTATAAATAGGGGAATGATCGTATAATTATGATTGAGAAAGTGATTTCTGTAGGGCGTATTATATTCTCAATGCCTCTCGATTTCTTGAGAACAAACATCTACAGTGTGTAAATTATATAAATGGTATGATTCTCATTTCAAAGCCTGTACATCTCAATGGCCAGCTTTTACCCCATCATCAAAGGGTGATGCTGTAAATACAATCCATTTGGTGAACATCAAAGTATAAGTTTGACCCACAGGGTTTAAAGGGAGGAAGAAACTTGGGGCCTTTTCTCATCCAGTGATTGCCAATCCTGGCGGTGTGTCAGAATCCTCTAGAAAACTCCCAACCTTAGCTTATTGTAGATAGAGCCTATGGGAGGGGACTTGCCATCTAAGCTTTTAATAAACTCCTCAAGAATGATATTGTGATATAGAAAAGAAATACCTATTTGGTCTTCATCCCCATTCCTGGCACAGACCGCCTAAAACTTATCATATAAATGATAAGAGCCATAAAGACGTCTTTTGTTATTCGTAACAAGCCAGCCCCTTTTAACTACCTCGGAGTTTATGTTAATGAGGTGACTTTGGAAAGCTCCTAAGGATGGGGGCCCGGTTGCCAGGGGAACCAGCCTTGTGATTCGAGGGTTGGAACTTTCAGCCCCATCCCCCATCTCTGGGGAGGGGAGAGTGGCTGGATATTGAGTTCCATCACCAATGGCCAGTGACTTAATCAATCATGCCCGTGTAATAGAGCATGCGCAAAAATCCCTACAGTACGGGCTTCAGAGAGCCAGACTCTGAGTACGTGGGGGTGCAGGGAGCGTAGCGTGCCCGGCTGGGGCACAGAAGCTCCATCCCACACCCCCAACCCCTCCCACCCCCCCGCCCCAGGAGCCCTCCTACCTTGCCCTAAGCCTCTCTTCCATCTGGCTGTGGCTGAGTTGTATCCTTTTATAATAAACTGGCCATCTAGTAAGTCAACTGTTCTCAGGAGGTCTGTGAGCCATTCTAGCAAATGACTGAACCTGAGGTGGGGCTCATGGGGATCTCCTGTTTGTGCGGGTAAGCTGAGCACCCACCCCTTGCGAAAGTGGGAGGCAGTCTTGAGGGACTGAGGCTTCAGCCTGTGGGGGCTCATGTTACCTTTAGAGTCAGAACCCCATTGAGATGGAGGACACCCAGAAGCATCACAGAATTGCTTGGTATGGAAACCCCACACATTTGGTGTCCGATGTGCTGTGAGTAGTAGAATATAAAGAAAGGAGTTTTCCGCTAATGCTAGGACATTCTAAAGCCTCTAGAACCAATAATAGGACTCATTTCCTCATTGCTCAGAAGAAGAAACTGAAACCCAGAAACTTACATGCAAATGACAGCAACCACAATCATAAAATAATACTGACAGCTAATATATAGAGCACTTACTATGTGGCAGGCCCTGAAATAGGTGTTTTATTAAATCCGATACTTACGTTGTAGGTACTATTGTTAGACCCGCTTTACAGACAAGGAGAATGAGGTTCAGAGACCTCAAGTAACTTGCCTAAGGACACACAGCTGGTAGGTGGCAAAGCCAGCTGGTGGATTTCAGAATTCTTACCCTTAACCACTTCTTATATAAGTTTATATACATATACTCTGCAAAGTAGAACCCAGCCACTTTTGATGCACTGAATTTATAGTCTTCTACTGCAGGACAAAATAAAATAGATAAGTATATCATCCCATTTTAAAACTGGCCTTGTGTAGGGAATATTCTGTTGCCTTGTCTACTTCACCAGTTTCGGTGGAGTTCCTATGTGCCGGGTAACGTGTAGATGCTTCATGGACGGGCTCCTTTAACCCTCTGGGGAACTGTGTGAGCAGAGTGCCCGACATGTGGCTCCATCCCAGACCCTGAGATCACGACCTAAGCAGAAGGCAGACGCTTAACCGACTGAGCCAGCCAGGCACACTACGGAGCAGGGACTTTAACCTCAGTCTGTCCGACTTCAAATGCCACCTCTTAGTGTTTTTGCGCTTTTGCTTTTGTCTTCTCTGCTGGAGATCTCGGCCTCTCCCAGCGGGTACGCATACTCAGAAGGGATGAGGGCTGCTCAGAGCTGACCTGCAACCCCCAGTGCCTGTGGCTTCATTTGGAAACAGGGTCTTTGCCAACGACCACGTTAGGATGAGGTCAATTAGGGTAGACACCAACCCAGTGTGGCTGTGTCCTTATAGAAGGGGACATGTGGACACACGGACAGACGTGCACAGAGAGGACAGCATCTGGAAGCCACGGAATGCTAGTCATTCCTAGCATCTGGAAGTCTAGGAACACCTGAGACTCCTAGGAGCTCGGACAGAGGCAGAGAACAGATTCCCGCTCGCGGTGCTCAGAAGACGCCACCGCTGCCCATGCGGTCAGGCCGTGGTTCGGAGGGCTGTCCCCTAGCTGGGACTCCTCGTCACCGTCACTGGGTTCCTCTTCTCTCCTTCCTACGCACTTCCCCACTGGCTCATGGTCTGCACCTTTGTTTTTGTGTCTCTGGTTTTCCTTTCTGATACAACCGAATATAATCCAAAGGAAAGACCTGCGGCCTCCAGCACTGTGAGACAACGCATTTCCACTGTGTAAGCTGCCCCGTCCGTGACACGGTCCCAGCGGCCCCTGGACACTAACACTAACGTTTGCAAAGCGAGCCTGTGGCTTCGAGCCTTGCATTTTCTTTTCACCATACGCAGGATCGGCAGACCCTTCCCCACCCTCCAAGGACGAGCCCACTCCCCCGGCGTGGCACTGACCTTCATCATAGCATGGAATGTCACAGGTGGATATCATCACCGGCATCCCGTTTTGACCACACTCACACTCTGACGCCATCTGCAATGGAACACATGGCATTCGTAGTCAGGTGTTTGGGGAAAATCAGAACTCAAGGAAGAACCTCAAGGCCACAGGGTACATCGCCGAATTAAACTTAATTTAAAGGCTGTGTTTCTGGAAACTACCCAGCTTCCCATCATGCCTCAGGATACCCAGCTTCCCATCATGCCTCAGGAAACCCAGCTTCCCATCATGCCTCAGGATACCCAGCTTCCCATCATGCCTCAGGAAACTAACCCATTCATCTCAGTGAGCCCCACGAACACAGGCAGGATGGACCCCCTTGTCCCGATGAGATGCCCAGCTGACAGGGACACTCGTCTAATCAGTGGGGAGTGAGAATTTGACACGCCAATCCCCGAACCCCGTGAGGTTAACCGCGTGTCACCATCTGGAAAACACAACGCTGTCCCCACCCCAGCCCTTAGTCAACAAACCTGTCAAATACAGGAAGTTCACCGTGGCTTTCCTTCTGCTCCACACCCTCTCCCTCCGTTCTCACTGTTGGAAACTTTGTTCCAATTTCCTGCCCTGATTGTTTTTATTCTTGTCATTTGCGGCAGCTATTTAAAAATCTTGTATACGTGTGTGTATATGTGTGTGTACATATGTACACACTCACGCAGAAAGAAAATGTTCCAAGAGAGAATGTATGTTATGTAATGCTATTTTAGTAATAAGGCCATCTAAATTATACCACCAATAGCTGACACTAATTGGATATTGATTACATGCTAAGTACTCTGCACGCGGGATTGTATTTTGCGAATAGCATCGGTAGGATATTATCTGTAAGTACCCAGAGAGAAAACTGCAATCTGGATGGCAGCTCCTGAAGGTGGGAACCTTCTGGGGGAGGGACACAGAAGGCTTTTCCTTTCTTTAGGTTTTTATAATGGTCTTAAGGGTTTAAATAAGCCTGTGTTCTTGAATCTGTCGTTAACCCTCCCAAGAAGTCACAACAAGGAAACATCTAACCTGTGTGACTGTTTGGTCCCGAGCTCACGACCGGCATCCCTCGGGGCGATCCTGGGTGGGGTGTGCCAATATGATTTCTTTGGCTTACAGAGTTTTTGTTTTCAAGTCTTTGGGAACCAGTTGCCAATGTTTAAAAAGCAGATTTCATGAACCCTGTTTTCCAACCGCTAATGACAAACCAGACTGGGAACATCTGGTTGGTTTCTGTCGGCCAGAGCCCGCCATTTGCAAGTGGACCCCTGGTCTCCGGTCCCCTGAAGGTCGTGCCCGCCCACTTCCCTCCCTTCTGTCACTGCGCACTGCCGAGCCCCTGGAGGCCAGAGGCTCCCAGATGAGGAGTCGCTTGGGAGCTTGAGAGACTCCTGAAGAAGCCTGAGCTCCCCACCCAGGGGCCGCGTCTCAGCTGCTGTCAGGTGGGCCCAGGCAGCGGGAGTCTGTCTGCAAAGCTTCCCGGATGATGTCCTCAGCACTCAGGCTGGACACCCACTCTGCAGGCACCCGAGTTTTTAGCCCATTTCTTCAAACCCAGCCTTCTCTTCTGAGCAGGAATTCTCCATTGAAATGATCAATATTAGTTCGTAGGGGGTTGTAAACCTCCTATGGGGGTTTCCGTGATCACCGGGCTCCAAGTCTTAAATGGAATCGATTGCAGAAGCACCGGATGGTGGAAATGTAGGCTTTCTGCCACTCGGTCGTAGAGGATCTAAGGAGCAGCGTTGGGGTGTCCCTGGCCTCAGACCTCCGGAGCAGTCTCCTAAAGGAAGGGGTCCGCCTGCCCCCCCGGCTGCACTGGTGCGGATGCCTGCCCTCACTCCCACGCAGATTCTGATTTAACTGGTCTAGCGTGATACTCCGGCCAGGTGATCCCAGTGCGTAGCCGAGGCTGCGAGCTGCTGACCTGAACCTGGGGTTTCCCAGCCTCAGCACCACTGACGTTTGGGGGCTGTCCCATGCACTGCTCAGTAGCATCTCTGGATTCCACCTACTAGATCAGCAGCCCTGAGCTGTGATGATCCAAAATGTCTCCAGACACTGCCACGTGTCCCCTGGTGGGGGTGTGGGGGGGCAGGCAAAATCACCCACAGCTGAGACCCACCTGGCGGTAGGGACCAAACTGGCCCCATACGATGCACCTGGGAGGTGCTTAAAGACCCAGGGTGCATAGACTGCCAGCCTTGTAATTTTGGATTCGGTAAGTCTTAGGTGGGGCCGCGGAGCCTGCATCTTTAACAAGCTCCCGGATGGATGCTGGGGCTTTGAATACAAGTGAGGAATCCATGGGAAGAGCAGCGCTTCGTCAGTAATGTCTGTGTGACGAGCACCAAATAGGCCATTTTCTCTGCTGTAACCCCCAAATCTACCTGCTAGTCGCTAATGACCCCGTGACCCTAACTACACTACCTTGTTAGCATCTGTCTCTGAGTCATTCTCTTGGTCTTCAACTCTTTGCAGGACACTCATCTGGTTACCCATTGTTCCTGCAACAGAGAAAAAAAGCGAAAGAAAGGGAAAAATTAAAACAAAAATCTTATTCCCGCCTATGAAGCTAAGTGTTGAGAACTGACAAGTTCCTGTGGCTGTATTACCGCAAGCCCAAGTTAGGTCAGTTGCTTATATTTATTTTGGGGGAAAAGATCTGGGACTCTTACATTCGGTAGAATCTAAGTCCAACGCAACCCCAGTTTTCAACTGCTGGGAGGAAATAATTATCATCGTGAAAAGTATATTCACTCTACATAACATTTTTTTTTTCCCTTTTAGCCAAACACAGCTATTGTATCAAGGAGATTTTAGAATGAGGATGATTAAAATAATACTTACAATTCTTACTATTCTCTGATTGTCCAACTAAATTAGATCCCTTGTTAAAACTCCTCATGGCACAGGCTTTTTGTTTGTTTGCTTTTGTTTTTCATAGCACTTAGTGGTACTTGTAATTATATATTTATTTGGCTGTGTTTTCATTCATTCATTGATTCAACAAATACATACTGAGTACCAACTCTACCTTATGCTGTACCAGGCATGAGGATTACAGCTGTGCATTCAACAGACTAGGCCCCCTGACTTCCCAGAGCTAAAGTCTGGTAGGTAGATAATAAATGAGACAATAAATCCATCAGCCAGGCCATTTCTGATAGTTCGACTCAGCATGGTAGAGTGGTTAGGAGCATAGAGCCCAAGCAAGACAACCTAGCCTTGACCCTTCTCTCTGCTTCTCCTCGCTGTGTGTCTTTGCGTGAGTTAACTAGGCTCTCGGAGCCTCACAGGCCTGCTACAAGGACTCAGTGATTAATGCTTGGGGTAAGTGTGGTAAGGAATGTGGTAAGAACATCATCTGACTTGGTATAAATAATATCTAAGTGCTTGTTAAACCCAAACACATAGGATTTAATGCAATGAGCAAAAGTAAGTTGGTGATGTAACAGGGGCCGGGCTAGGGGGCAGGAGGCAGCAGTGCTAGGTAGGTAGGGTGGTTCTGGGTTGAAGTAACTAACGATGGATCCAAACTAGGAGGGCAAAACAGAACATTTAGCTTCTGTGTCCCTTCCCCCATACACTGTAAGCATCATGAGGCCAGGACTATCCACCTTTCTCTGCCATTGTATCTTCTACTCTCACCGCGGTGTTTGCATTTATCAGGTGCTAATTATCAGTTATTGGTGGGAGGAGGGAATAATCATTGATAACTACCCCGCCCCCAGCAGGCACTAAGCTAGGCATGTGCCCACATCATCACTAAGCCTCTGGAGAGCCTCGTTTTAATAATAATGATAAAAGTCAACAATTATTTAGCACGTTCTCAATTCCCAGCACTGTTTCCCAAGCACACTCCCGGAGTCGGTCTATTGAGCCCCCCAGCACCCCTGTGAAACGGGTATTTCCATCATCTCCTTCTAGATATGAGGAAGCTGAGGCCGAATCACTTTCCAAAGGTCACCCAGGTAATGAGGGCAGAGGCAAGATTCAAACAGGCTGCCTGGGCTCCTAACCACTGGAATGTTCTGCATATTATTACTCTGCCTTCAAGAGGACAGAATTAGGTCCCTAAAACTCACCCAGGAGAGACATCCGGGAAATGCAGAGTGAGGGTTTGACCCAGACAATGCCTGATCTCAGAGGTAGGGCTCTTTCAGACATTCCAGAGACCTGCTGCCTTGAGACCTACAAGTTTCTTTATCACGCACACAAATAATGTATGTTTGAGGAGCCTCGGGCTCACCAGCTCTGGTAGCTTTCAGAATACAAACCAACACTTCTGATTTCTGATTGAAAGCAGCCCGTGCATCTCCAAGGACTCCCATGGCGTTCTGGCCCACGGTATAAGGTTTCATGCCCTGGTAATAGACACACTGAGTCATCGGGAATTTCAGGGGCCAAAAAAGGGTCATAGATCTCACCATCTGCTCTCTTGGGGGAATTTGATCGATAACAGGATCTGGGGATTTTATGTGTTTTCTCATCATAGCAGGTAATAAAACTGAGCACTTGCTAACACATACAGGACTCTAGTTAGTTTGCAAGGCTTCCTATTTATAAAATCCATGACATGCGTACCTACAATAGCCCACCACTTCCATCTATAAATGGGGGTCATGAATATAATATTGAATCCTCAAGACTGGGGTGGGGAAACAACAGTTGCGGGCCAAATCCAGCCCGCCGCCCAGTTCAGTGTGGCTGGTGAGCTAAGAATAGGCTGTACATTTATAAATGGTTGGGGAAAAAATCAGAAGAAGAACCATAGATTGTGACATGGGGAGATTATATGCACTCCAAATCTTGGTGTCTATCGGTAAGATTCTATGGAGAGACAGCCATGCCCATTCATTCCCGTCTTGTCAACAGGGGGCTGGTTTCACACTACAAAGGCAGAGTTGCAGAGTTGCAACAGAGATAGACGGTCTAAAAAGCCTACGATAAAAAAATAAAATAAAAAATAAAATAAATAAAATAAATAAAAAGCCTACGATATTCACTATCTGGCCTTTTCCAGAATGTTTATCAATCACTGCTGGAGATCACCCTGAGCGATATATACCTGGTTTGCAAATAAGGGGATTGAGGGAACCGAGATACAAAGTGTCGGCGGTAGTTAGACTGACCAGGATTTGAACCCACTGTGTACAAAAATAAAGATGACAACTCTAACAACCACAGTGATGACAAAATAGTAACAACAACAACAAAAGTGGTGAGTGATTACCATGTGCTGAGAAACTATTCAAAGGGCTTTACTTATAGTAAACTCGTTGACTCCTTGCAGCAAATCAGCAAGGCAGCGGTATCATTATTCCAATTTTATAGACAAGGAAACTGAGGTTAGTAGGTGAAATGCCTTGACCAAAGCCACGCACAAGGATAGACACACAGAAGATTACATCACCACCTGAGCCCAGCTTTTCACAAAATTACAAATGAGTCACCAGTGGGTTTGCAAATTTTCCAAGCTCTTCTTATTCGATCCAATTTCAGTCCAATTTGGGGGCTACTTTCAAAAAATGTCTGAGGTCATGAGAAATCTTTGGGCTGCAAAAAGTTTGATGTGAGCAGGCAGGGGAACTTTTCCTCCCATGGAGCTGGGACTCCGTTTTCCTGATAACTGCGCATTTGAAGTAGCCTCTTGGCAAATTCAGAGCCGAGTGGATGGAAAGAAGGACGCTGCATTCGCCCGTCTTTTGCAGGGAGAACCTGGCTTCAGATAATATTCCTTCCCCCCAGCAGTTATAACATAGGTGCTGTGAAATTGTTGCTGCTCTTCCTTCAGATTTTGTGAACAGGATTTACAGGGGACAAAAACAAAAGGTTCCTGCCACCTATTGGCCATCGTCAGTATCAGCAGAAATGAATACAATCAGTCTCCAGGGCGAGGTCAGACTCTTCCGGGAGGTCAAGGGGAACAATTTCACGTTTAGCAATTACATCTTCTGTTAAAAGTTGGCTCGAGCATGGCAAGTCCTCCCCTGCCCTAAAGATAGTACAGATAATAAAACAATCACGATAATCACATCTGATGTGTAGGGAGGGCGAGCCATGTGCCAGCCCAGTGCTGAACGCTCTAGGTAAAGAGCCACGTAGCATGTAGGATAAGGATGGGAGTGATCCAGGGAAGTTACCGAGCCTCGATGGGCCTCGGCTTCCTCTTCTGTAAAATGGGGATAACAGGGGTGCCTGGGTGGCTCAGTCAAGCATCTGCCTTCGGCTCAGGTTATGATCCCAGGATCTTGGGATGGAGCCCCGGATGACATCGGGCTCCCTGCTAGGTGGAGGGTCTGCTTCTCCCTCTCCCTCTACCCCTCCTCCCCACTTATGTTCTCTCTCTCTCTCTCTCTCTCAAACAAATAAAATCTTTTTAAAAATTTTTAAAAATGGGGATGACAATAGCACCCACCTTAAGAGGTTAGTGCAAGAATTAAATGAGTTACTCTGTGCAAGGTGTGGGGAAGAGAGCGTAGCACACGGTGGGCTCCATGCCCGAGGTAGCCGTGATTACGGTTATTACCAGATAACCGTATTCTCATGCGGATTTGCCGGCAGTTTCCCCCAAAGCTTCCTGATCCTGAGAATCAGCTGAGGAACCCGGCCCCACCTCTGATTCCCAAACTCCTCTCACCAAAACATCGGGTTGGAGCCCTGGATCTGTCTGTTTAGTAAAGGCACGGGGGCATCTCACGATCAGGCACATACGAAGAATAGCATGATGGTGGCCATCAGTCCAGGCTGTCCTGGGAAAGAAGGTGTTTGGGGGTGCAGGACTTTCAGGCTAAAACCAGGAAAGCCCCCCACCCCCCACGGGGCAAACTAGGCTAAGCTGATCTCCCTATAACCCAGCTCAAGGACTCTGGGAGTCAAGGCCTCTTTACCCCCCAGTTAACGGACGGCAAAACTGAGGCTCAAGATGGTTCAGACAACAATTCCTGCCTGTGATAGGGTTTTCTCCGGTGTCCAACAAATGAGAAAAATTAATCAGATCAGGAGTTTTTCCAACAAGAAAGCTGTAATCATTTGAAAGAGCCAGTTTTTATTTTGGAAAAAAAAACAACAACAACAACAACAAAAGAAAGAAACAAAAACAAATTTGAAGGTGATGCCCTTTCTTTCATGAACCGAAGGTGTTAGTTGTTTTGTGTTTAATGACCTATTCTGACATTGAACACTAGCCAGGCCATATGGCGGGGCGTTTTGTTTTTGAAATTGGACTCATGTTGGAGGCCTTAGCATTTTGAGAACATGGGGTCAGTCTTTGCGAGGGGTCATTCGGATAGAAAGTCCTTTTACTTCTCCACCTCCGCTGTGTCCTTGAGGCCACAATCAGTGGGTGCAGGAGAGACGGGGGGGGGGGGGTAGATTTAAATCCCTGTGCCCAGGCCCCAGCTAGACCTGATCCCCCAGATTTTCCAGAGTGGGGTCTAGGGCTCCAGTACATTTTCAAGATCTCCAAGTGATCTCTGTGACAGCTGGGGCTGCTGTTTTGAATACTTCGGGTTGCGCAAGCTTCCCCCAGATGTTGCCTAACCTGACACACAGAACACAGATTCTCAGACGGAGGAAGGGCCTCTGCCTTCGGGCTCCATACTCATCATCGGCCCAGGCATCTGAAACACCCCCTAACCTGGTCAGGGTCATCTTTGTGGGTCCTCTGTGCTGTCGGCCGGCAAATGCCGGGGAACCTGGGCCTCCAGCTGCCCTTCCCCGAGAATGGGCGTGCAGGGCATGGTGGCTCCAGCCAGCCTCACCCTTCCAAGCGAGGATCATAGTGCCCTCTAGGAGACATTTCTGAGGGTCACAGCTCAGGGTCGGGGGGCTGCTGCTGGCACCCAGCGAGCAGAGACCGGAGACGCTGCTGAACATCGTGCAGGGCACAGGACAGCCCCCAGCAGAGAATGATCTGGCCCCAAATGTGACCAGCGTGGAGGCTGAGGGATCCTGCTCCAGGAGCCGGACTTAGTTTTCTCCTGGCGCTTATGGCCCAGCGTCCCCTGGCGACCTATCTCTCTGAGGAGCTGCTGGGGCTCTAGTCCCTGGTGGTGAAACACAGTGGCTCTCTGCCCTGGCTCCCCCCCAGCTGCGGGCATTAGCTTCAGCTCCCAGTCTGGCAGGGCGAGGGCTGGAGGAGAGATGGCCTAGGTTCGGCCTCATCAGTCTTGTGTGAAGATAACAAGAGTGCGGTCCACGCCGTGTTTAGCCCGGTGGTTGGCGTACGGCAGTGAAGGACTGAAGATTAGCCATCATAATAAGGGCCACATAAAATGTGCCGTACCTTCGTAATAATAATACCTAGCATTTCTACGGTGCCCACTCTCTATGCTGGACCCTGGCCTGAGTGCTTTCTCATGTGGGTGTATCACGTCCTCACAAGAACGCCACGAGGCACGTATTTATATTGTCCCATCTTACAGATGCCAAAACTGCTGGCAGGAAGCCTACGCCCCTTGCCTGAGATCGCACTGTGAACTGAACTGCTTCTCCTTCCAGACTGGCACGGGGAAGCCCTCGCTGCCGCTGTGTCCGGAGACAGGGTCTCTAAGGAAGTAATTAAGGTTAGAGGAGGCTAGCGAGGTGGGGCCCCGATCTCCGAGGATTAGCGTCTTTGGAAGAGGGGACACTGAGAGCTTGCTCACTGTCCACCATGAGGAGGACACCAGTGAGGATGCAGCAAGAGGCCAGCCGAGCGAGAGAGCCAGGAAGAGAGGTCCCCCCGGGATCAGAGTCCGCCACGACCTTCATCACGGACTTCTGGCCTCCAGAGCTGTGAGAAAACGCGTATCTGTTGTTTAAGTCACCCAGTCCATGGCATTTTTGTTACAGCGGCACAAGCTGACTAATACAGGTTATCTGCTGGTAAGTGGGTAACTCAGGCCTTAACCCCTGGCAGCCTGCTTCCGAAGCTCAAGCTCTTAACTTTTTCCTTCTTACCTTTTACTATGTCCTCTGCCGTGCAACTTATGCTCTTATTTTATTAAATATTTCTATGTAATGGAGTACACGACAGAGTATAAAATATTGCGTAGCTGTCTGTGCAATAAGAGATGAAAATCATAACCGGTCAAGGAATGTGGTCTGAT
The DNA here is from genome assembly GCA_028534135.1 of Potos flavus. NCBI lineage: Eukaryota > Metazoa > Chordata > Mammalia > Carnivora > Procyonidae > Potos > Potos flavus. The sequence continues at coordinate 115,291,339 of CM052885.1, forward strand.
CTACAGCCAATGCACGCTTGAGGAGGAACGCACAGCTGAAGGGTCGTCAGCAATCTTCGTGCAAAGATTTAGCACAAGGGCTTGACAGTAGTCAGGTGAGAAAATGTGAGTCCTTCCTAATACTGTTTATTTCTCTTATGAATGTTATGATCCCATTAGCTCTGTGGTCTGCTCCACGGGCGAATTAGTCAGCCCGGACGTGGTCCTCAGACTCCTCTCTCCTCTTTCACACCAGTGACTGGTGTTCTGGTCGCCTCCTTGTAGTAGCTCCTCCAGGGAGCGGAGTCAACCCTAAACACGGGACAAGCTGCCCCGGAGAGAGCATTTCTGAGAGCTGCTTTCCAGGGAGGACCTAAAGGACTGTCCAGTGGAAAGGGGAGGTTCTCAAATGGTGGAAGGGTGACAGGATTAGTCACCAAGTAAGCAGAAACACCTTTGATCAATGCCATGGAATGTAGGCAAACTGTGGGTCCTCCCCACCACCCAGCTGAGGGCTGTGCCAACAGAGCCATCTGGCGCACCCAGCAGAGCAAGCGCTCTGCCCCCCCAACTCCAAAGGCAGGATCAAAATGAGTAAAGAGACCAGACCTGCTCTGCCAGGTCCCACGACCTTACGTCTTCCTGCATTCCCCAGCATAGTGCTGGGTGCGGTAGACACTCTGAGGGCCTCCATGTACAGTGGTATAGGTTGCCTCCTGCACAAGGGGACACATGAGGACTGAAATCCATCCTTCACTGTGCTCCCCAAGCCCTGTGCCCTAGAATGGACCGTGTGGGCCCAGGAGAAGAGGTCCCCTTAGCAAAATCACACCAGGTATTTCAGGAACGCTGGGTAGATGATGTCTTTCTGTTGGAAGGCTCAAGTTCTGTGCGTCTAAGTGGTTGATGTGCCTGGAAGGCTTAGAGCTTACCGTCTTAATCTTCCTGTCACACTGAGCATCTTCCAGCTAATGGTGCAGTAGGTAGCATTATCTGAAGGCTTACTCTGAGCCGGGCAGGGCCGGAGAGGCCCCCAGGGGCAGAATGCAAGCAGTCATTCCTCCCAGGTTGGGGCGGGGGCAGAATCTGCACTTGGGAATGAGCGTCCCCTCCCCCAGCCCTGGATTTTGCCCTCGGGTGCCTTGCTCGCTTCACCCTAGTCCTCGCCCTGGGGCCAGGAACTCCACTTCCATTGTCCCTATTTTTCCTTACAGCACCCCATGACTCCCCCACTACACGGATAAGGAAACCGAGGCTCAGTGATGCATTCCCCTCACCTCCAGAGTGCAAACCCCACGACGACAGGTGCCTGGCTCGTCCTGCTTTCTTTCATGGACGTTGGTGATTAAATGTATAAACAAGAGTAACACCCACCCACCCCCACCCTACACCCCCATCAGAAAGCTCTAAAGAGGCAGAGCTGCGGTCAAACCCGGCTCCAGGGACTCAGGCTGTCACATTCTTAACTATTCCCGGTGCTGGGCAGCGGTAGCAGGAGCTGCCAACAGCGCGACCGTCAGCAGATGTATCCCTCCAGCCGGACAGAGGGGCCCGCGTGGAGCGGAGACCTCAAGTCCCATCCCTCAGTGTGTTTCCTCAGCTGTCGTGGGAGAGCAGCCAGGATAGGTCCTGACGGCCGCTGGCTCTCCAGAAGCACACGCCTTCTTGGTAAAAAGACAAACAACTGTTCCTGAGTTTCAGAAAGCTTGCGGAAAAAAAGAGCCCCCCATGACTGGGGACTTGGCCTTGTTCCCCTCACTCCCCCTTAAATAGAAAGTGACTTGAGCACACTCCTCTCTCGGCTTCTTTGGGGGCAAAGCAAGCAGGACATATACACCCCAGGCCTGAAGCCAGTGGTGTCCCAGCAGGCCCCCCGCGGACGGTGGGTGAATCAGGCACTCGCCCCTGGTGCAAAATTTAAGGGGCAGCCGGAAAATTCAAGCCATCGGGACGAAGACTATATTTTCACACAACATTAAAAAAAAAAAAACCACAGTGATGCTCTTACTGATTCTATCTTTACTTAACCTGTTCCTTTGTTCCTTGTGGATGTTTTGGCATTAATTTTGTTTTTAAAATATTGCTTTAAAATATAATTTATCTTGGGGCGCCTGAGTGGCTCAGTCGGTTAACCATCTGATTATTGATTTCGGCTCAGGTCATGATCTCAGGGTTGTGAGATCGAGCCCTGTGTCGGGTTCTTGCGAAAGATTCTCTCTCTCCCTCTCCTTCTGCCCCTGCCTCCTCCAATATATATATTATATATATATATATAATATATATATATATATATAATCATTGATATAATGATATATCATCATTATGTGGATGACTGAGTTTCTTGGTGTTTCTAAAATTCTGCACGCCTGTGCGTGCCTTGCTCCCTTCACTCGAATCCCGAATGGATTGGATCTCAGCTCCATTCTGGGAGACCTGGAAGGAGTTCCCCCCACTGCCCCTGCCTCCTCTCCTGAATTGTCAGACAGAGATGATGATGACAATAGAAACAAAAGCTAGCATTGATCAGTGCACAGGTGTCGCACACGGTAGTCTCAGCCCTCACAGCGTTTGCTTGGATCTTGACACTACGACTGTGCTCGTTCTACACAAGAGGAAATGAAGCCCAGAGAGGCAAAGTGACCCGCCCCGGGGCGCCCAGCCAGCCTGTGGGATCTGGCCCAGGGACACCCACCCTCTAATCACCTTGACGCTTCAAGGCAGGAAGGAGTTTCAGAGGGCAATGCCAACTTCGGGAGTCCTGCAGCTGGGATTTGAATCCAGCAGCCTCCTCGAAGGATGGCTTTGAATGTTAAATAAGACAATTTCCGTAAAGAACCAGATTCACACAAGGAGTCCTTCTCCCTGTCTCCTCTACTTTCTTAGGCTGTGCCCCTTGGCACAGACTCAAAGTCAGCTTTACTTTGACACTTTTACTGACAGTGGTCCCCGAATCCCATAGCGTACCCCTTTGCTGATTTTTTACCCCAAGGCTTACACTTGAGATGGCTCTCCATGGTTCCAAGCAAATTGGAGCTATTTTACACCTTACACCGCCTACATGGTCACATAGTCTTTCTGTAACCCATTTGAGTAAGCCTATCTTTGGATCCATTTCACAGACGGTGAAACTGAGGCTCACACACACCCAAGGCCACCCAGTCAGTCAATGGCAGAGCGGGGGTCGAACTCAACCCTCTGATGCCCCAACATCTATATTTCACTGCCAGCCACAAACAAGCCTCACCTGGAAGCCGTTACCTGTCGAGCCCCTGGCGGGAGTGTCTTCAGTCCCCTGGAGTCCCCTGGAGCTGCTCCTGCTCAGGGTGCCTTGTCTCCAGCTGGTGCTGCCCAGTGCAAGGCAGGCAACTGAGCCCGGCTCCCTGCCCTTTGCTTCCTCCTGCGGAGCCTGCTGGTTGAATACACAGAACAGGGCAAACACCGGTCTGGGCGGGGCCCTCCTCTCCAATGATCAGCCTATGGAAGCAGGTTCTCTTCCTGGCTGCGGGGGCCCTTCTCACCTCGCCAATCAAAACCAAGCACCTGATTTCTCCCGCACTAATGCCTCCCTGGCACTCCAAGCATCCTGGCCAGGCCCCTCACCCCTGCATCTGCTCAGGTCGACCTGGGTCGCGGATTCCCTTCCCCAGTAACCACGGGCCATGACCAGAGCCGGGAAAACACGTTCTGTAAGGTTTTGCAGTTCTAGACAGAACTTTGCCTTTCACCTTCATTTCTTCTAGAACACTGTCTCCACCACCGCCTAGCCACCTCATTGGAAGGAACTAGCATCTCACCCACTCTACTGCCCCCAGGCACAGAAACAACCCTCCCAACGGGCTTTGGACATCGGAAAGCAGGTAATCTAAGGCTGGCTTATTGCTCTGAAGCCAGTGGTGTGGGAAAGGACATTCTTTTCCTCTGCAGGCTAGAAATTCAAGACAGCCTGCTGAATTTACTTAATTTCAGCAAGGATATTTATTAAAGTGTCTCACAAGGACATATGTAACACAAGATGGAAGCATCAATTAAAAATGGCAAAAAAAGACGGAAAAATAAGAGTGGGTGCATCAGTGGGTGCATTCAGGATCAGAAATAAATATGCAGGTGGATTTACAGGCTTGCTGTGATGGCTTCACAGATGTGGCTTTGAGCTTCCTAATAGCCAATGCAAAAAGAGAAACATGGCAAATACTATTCAGTGTTCTTGAGAAAACATGCAGGAGAAATGCGAACCAATAATTATTGTGGCTCTATTCATTAATGTGCTCACCCAAGCGCCCATCATAAATACTTGCTGAGCACCAGGCTATATATAGCCTTGGGCTTAGAATGGGGAGGAACAGTGTCCCCACCCCCACTCTAGGCTCACCGCAATTGAACACAGAGTCCTACAAACAAACATAGAATTACAGAATGTGATCCCCATCAAACAAAGCCAAGGCTGCTGAGAGGGAGAAACAGGGAGAGCCAGAGAAAGCCCCTTTCAGAGAGCAACATTTCAGGGACAGGCATGCTATTTAAACAGAGAGTGAATTCACAATCGGACACCCCACAATGAAGGCAGTAAACTCAGTTCTAGCTCAGCGCTGTATCTTTACGTCTGGAATGTAATAAACCCAATTATTGAGCATCCGCCACGCACGCACATGGGGCCAACGTCACCAAAGAGGCAGTCTGGCCCCGGGGGCTCATGAGCTTGGGCTCCAGGCCTGGGTTCGGATCGCAACTCTGGCTGGCGGGCTGTGTGACGGCGAGCAGCCACTTCGCTCCCTGTCTCTGTTGCCCGGCCCTGCGCCCACCTGCGGTGAGCACCTTCGTGTTTGTTTTGGGCTTATCTTTGTACCCCTGATCCTAGCGCTCTGCAAAACCAGATGGGCACCTTCCGGCCACAGAGCAGGTGCTTGACGAGGGTTTCTTGACTGGACTGGCTCACTCGCTGTAGTTGTGATGGTAACTGCCGCGTGAACGGCGTCTTACTCTTCGGGGGTAGGAGTGACTCAGGCCATTAAGGACCATCATCCGGGTGGGACACTTAACTGCGTGTCTGGCATACTGTGCCCCCCCTCCCCGATGTTAATTTTGTAGCAGTAGGGGCAGGGCTGGCTCTGGGATTTACAGGAGCCGGTGCAAAAGGAAAATGCAGAGCCCCTTGTTCTCGAAGCGGGGAAAGTACTGTTCGAGGTGCTAAAATATAAAGCACTTCCCGGGGCGCCTGGGTGGCTCAGTGGGTTGAGCATCTGCCTTCGGCTCAGGTCATGATCTCAGGGTCCTGGGATCGAGCCCCGCATTGGGCTCTCTGCTCTGCAGGGAGCCTGCTTCTCCCTCTCCCTCTGCCTGCCCCTCCCCCTGCTTGTGCTCTTTCTCCCTCTCTCTGTCAGATAAACAAATAAAATTTAAAAAAAAAAAAAAATATATATATATATATATAAAGCATTTTCCTTTTTTCCATAGTCTCTCTCTCTTGGCTTCTTAGGTATTTCCTTTGCTATTCAAAGTTGTTCTAAGTAAGGAAAAATTAAAATGTTACATTATCTGTGTGAATTTTACCATTCATGTGTATATTGTGCAATGCGGGTTTAAATGCAATGCATTCACGGGCAGAATCCCGGGAATCACACGACTCGTATTTCGTAGCTCGTAACAGTGTTATGTATTTCGTTCTTACGGAAAGTAAATGCCACGCAAATAGTGGTGTTTACTTCACGTCTAGATACTCGCACATTCAACCAACACTCTCCACCTTCAGTTCGTTGATGAGTAAGGAAAGGTTAAAAGGAAAAGCTGTGGATCGCCCCATCTCTCCCTGTCTCATTGTCATCATTTTCAGCCCATTGGCCATTATAGGGAGGTGACACGAGGAAGAAAGGATAGGACAGAGTTCTTTGGTTGTTCCTGTTTTCAAGAATGTGTTGCCTTCTTTGTGCATTTGAAACAATTTCCGATTTGAAGAAAGCATGACTTCTCGGGGCTGTCAGCGTCCCTACACACTCAGTTGTAGATACAACACACTTACCTTGAACTCGCGTTGAGGCTGACGGGTCATCCACCCACCCCGGGTCCTTCTGGGGTTCTCTGCCTGTGGGGCATCACGAATGCTCTGTGTGAATGGGGCACGATGGACAGCGGGGGCACGCGTGGTGCATGACTTCTCTGCTCACGGATATGCCTCAGGGACCGTCAGCTTTTTAAAAAGACTTTCCCTTTTATCAGAGAACCCAAATCCCTCCCGTGCACAGCCTCTACCGTGATCAACATTCCCCACCAGAGTGGGACATCTGTTACAACTGAAGAACCTACGTGGACACATCATAATCATGCAAAGTCCGTAGTTTGCATTGGAGTTCCCTATGCATTCTATGGGACTGGGCGAATATATAATGACACGGATCGCCTTTTGTATCCCACAGATTAACACCACTGCCAGAAAGATCCTCTGTGCTCTCCCTATGCATTCCTCCTCTCCCCCGGCCCCGGGAAACCAGTAATTTTTTTTTTTTTAGCATCCCATCCTTTTTCCTGATTCGGTATCATATAATTGGGTTCATACAAGAAACAACTTTTCAGACTGGCTTCTCTCACTTAGTGATCTACATTGAAGTTTCCTCCGTGCCTTTTCATGGCTTGATAGTTTGTATCTTCTTAGTGCTGAATAATATAATAATAATAGGATTCGCCTGCTAAGGACCTCTTGATTATTCTCAAGTTTTGGCCATTGTGAACAAAGCTGCTGGAAATATCCACAGGCAGGTGTTTGTGTGGACATACGCTTTCAACTCCTTTGGGCAAACGCCAAGGAGCACAAATGCTGGACCCTCTGGTCAGAGCGTGTTTCGATTCATAAGAAGGCACCCAATTGTCTTGCTGAGCGTCTGCACCATTTTGCTTTCCCACCGCCAGCAGCGAGCGAGTCTTCCCGTTGCTCCACATCCTAGCCAGCGTGGGGTATCGTCAGGGTGCCAGGCCTGGCTGTTCTAATAGGTCATCCCACCAGCTTTTGCTTCCCCAACACAATTTCAAAGATAAAATTATCCAGAATTTCAAAATGGTGACCACAGAGCATTCAGCCAAGCTCAGGGCCCTGACTGGAGGGAGGTAGCAGCCCAGTGCTGGGAAGTTCGAACATTCTGGCGGAAGAATTCACTTCCTAGTGTCCACACCTCAGGAACTCGCGAAGAAAAGAGTTTTTCTCCGCCCTACATACGTCAGGTGGTGTTCGCCATCAACATCTCCTGACTCGGTTTGCCTCTTAATCTTCTTGCTTTACAATCTCCACCCCTCTTCAAATAGTGACAAACTCACCAGGTTGTCAGAAATCAAACTGCTTTCCCGGAATCTGGATTGCAGTCGGTCACTGTCACAAAGGGTCCCCTGGAAATCGGAATCCTCTCCGGCGCCCTTCCCGGGGCCTCTCCCCAGCCAGCCTCACCAACGCTCCCTCCTCCCGTGTGCCGGCCTCTCTGTCACGCTGAGCCCACTTCAGCCGTGTTTTGATCACTGAGCCAGAGGTCCTGCCTGCCCACCCTGCTTTGGCTAAGCCAGAAAATCTAATATGCACCTTTGTCTTTTTGCGCCCACCCGTCATTGGGTATTTTCCAGATCACTTTCTTATACATTATCCAATGTGCTCCTTATAATCGTCACACAACGACTATCTATATGGTAAGGAGGAAACAGAGGCTCAGAGGAGAAGAATGTCTCCAGGGAGATCAAAGCCATGGGAGGGACAGCACAGCCTGGAGGGGCCACTGGGAAAGTGCATGAATCTTCACGAACTGGCAAGGAAATCAAACCCCATTAGACCCCCATAATTTGAGGCACTGGGTTCTTTCCTTTCATAGTGAGAATGAATGGCTTCCGTGCTAAATCGTGTTCTTGGGGGTGGCAAGAGAAGCGGAATCTCTCTTCTGCTGTTCTTCTAGCTTGTTCCAAGTCTTCCTTATGGCGAACCTTGGATAAAACAAAACTGCAGACCCTGCAAGGTTGCTGATGTGCTCTGCTGCCAGGTGATTTCGGTCGGAAAGCTGTTTTAAATTAGAAGCATCTGTAAATATTCCTACAAGCAGAGTTGGAAATATGGGATGATGAGGTGCGAATAATTTTCCCTCATCGTGTGGACTCTCAGGAGGTTTTCCTTCTCTCGGCAAATGAAATAAGATGTGGTAAATACAGACCTGAGGACAGACAAGGTCTGTCTTGTTTCCTCTTCCTGCTTTCAGGTAAGGGGGTGGGAATTCCTGAGCAGCCCTGTCAGGAAGCATCCTTGGTTTTTCCTCGCTACGTTAGAGCAAACAGCTACAAGACGCAAGTCAACTGGAGATTTCTTTCTGTGGGGCTTCCAGAATGGAGAGAAGGTTACTGTGCCGGAGACACCCAGGTGGCTACTGTGTTCACTAAGGCTCCTGGGGCATCAGGGGCATTTGCGACCCCAGGAGCCGTGACCCCCTCCACCCCAGTCTTAAATGATGGGTGTGGATTTCCACGTCAAATATTTCACTTTAACCGTATTAACCCTTCAGATGCAAGATGGTCTTCTCAAGGCATAGTTTCTACATTTTCGTCTCCCTTTCCTGATCCGTTAGCTTATTCTAACAGCAGCCCGGTGTCGTGGTCGCCGACCATGTGTGGATGAACAGAGCCTACACTAGATGAAGCAAGTGTTCAGAGGGCCTCTTTACAGAGGCTCAGGAGGCAAATGGAGGGACGGGTTCTAATCCCAACTCTGGCATTGACAACCACGTGGCCGAGGTGCCCTGCCCAGACCATCCCTCCAGGATCAACTGCTCATTCCCCAGCTTCTGGAAGGGTTGGCTATAGACGGCTCTTTCTCCTTCTGGGACTCGCTCTCTCCCCAGACCTTGTTCCTTCCCGTGGCAGTCAGCCTCCAAGGACTTGTTGGTATAGAGATGAAGACCTACTCCACCTGCTTCAATGGGGGGCAGCTGGCAAGGGTTGACGTAGCCAGGAGCTCCCCCGCTGACTGAGAACATGGTGAGACCAAACAGCAGTGTCCGCCTCCTCCTGCTGCCCAGCCCCGCTTCCTTCTCTCCCTCTCGCAGCGATTCAGAGCAGCATACCTGGATGAACTCCCTGCGGGCAAATCCCCGTCTCAGAATCTGCTGCCTATGGGCTCAGTCTATGATGACGGCCTTGAGAAAGTTGATTTTTTTTTTTTTTTTTTTTTTACATTGAAATGCACATGAGAGGGCGCCTGGGTGGCTCAGTTGGTTAAGCGACTGCCTTCGGCTCAGGTCATGATCCTGGAGTCCCCGGGATCAAGTCCCGCATCAGGCTCCCTGCTCAGCAGGGGGTCTGCTTCTCCCTCTGACCCTCCACTTCTCATGCTTTCTCTCTGTCTCAAATAAATAAATAAAATCTTAAAAAAAAAAAAAAGAAAAGAAATGCACATGAGAAAAATAGAATAATTCAAAAGGTCATCTAAAAAATGCAAACAACAACAAAAAATGGAGCTAGCCATCCCAGGCCACCTTCCTAGAGTGACCCACTTGCTTGTGTGTGATTTAGACGGTGATTCCCCAAGTGTGGTCCAGGAATTCATGGATATCCTTGACCCTCTCATGGAGCCCGTGAAGTCATACAATCTTCATTATAATACTGACAGGCTATTTGTCTTTTCCACTCTCATCCCTTCACAGGTGTAGAGAGAACAAAAAGTTCATTGATAAGGTTTCGGATTTCACACTGCAAATGACTTGCAGAAGCTATCACTTGTCAAGTGTAGGATCATGGCACACTTCACCATTTGAAAAGACTATTAAAATATGTCTTTCTCTTCCAAGTACAGAACTGTATGGGGCTGGATTTTCTTCATGTACCTGAACCCAAACAACTTACGGAAACATACTGAACGTGGGAGCAGATACGAGAATCCAGTTGTCTTCCACTAAGGCGGAAATTAAAGAGATTTGCAAAAATGGAGAACCATACCATGTTGTTTGCTTTTTTCCCCCCTGCTATGGAGCAAACCAAAAATTTTAGTTGGAAACTATTGGAAAAAATAGTTATTTTTCATCAAAATGTTATTTTTGTTAACATGGAATGGGTTTATTACTATTTTAAATTAAATAATATTTTAAAATTCTTAGTTTTAATTTCTAATATGGTTAACATTGATAGCTCTAACTGAAATGAATGAATAAAAGCATATTGGAGTCCTCAAGAATTTTTAATGGTGTGCGAGGAGTTCTAAAGATCAAAACTTAAAATACTGCTCCTTTTTTCCCCCCCTCTTTACAGAAGGAATAGATGTTCCTTATTAAAGATACAGGGAGCGGGGCTGGTGGGTGGCTCAGTGGGTTAAAGCCTCTGCCTTCGGCTCAGGTCATGATCTCAGGGTCCTGGGATCGAGCCCCGCATCGGGCTCTCTGCTCAGCGGGGAGCCTGCTTCCCCCTCTCTCTGCCTGCCTCTCTGCCTACTTGTGATCTCTCTCTCTGTCAAATAAATAAATAAAATTTTTTAAAAAAGATACAAGGAGCAACATAGAAAAGAAATAATCGTCTGTAATCCTGCCACTGAGAAATATTCTCTCTTTTAGTATTTCTCTTCTTCCGTATCAATATCACACATACATTAGTGATTCTGAAAGACTGTTTTAAAGTTGACATCTTGTTTGCTTGTTTACCATTCTACACAACGTCAAATACATCACTTAAAACAGGGTCCGGCGTCCCATGCTGGACATTTAAGTCCAGTGTTTGACACATGACACGTTAGAAACGCAGCAGAGGGATGAACACTTTGCAGCAATATTAATGCAGCCTCGTTCTGGAATTTTCTCTTAGAAGCATTTCCCAGATGTTAGTGTTGGATCAAAGGGTTGTCATGTTCTAAAGGCATCACATATATATACATATGTATATATATGTGTGTGTGTGTGTCTGTGTGTGTGTGTGTGTCTGTGTGTGTGGCCAAATTCCTCTCCAACTAAAGGACCTCCTATGAGCCAGGGACTGGGTCTCTGTCACTCAAATCTGTATTTCCACAGACAGAGGGATGGATGAATGAACACATCAACGTGTGAGAAGGACTGTTTCTTTGTGTACAGGTTGAAATCAGGCATTAGCAGTAAAAAAAAAAAAAAGTTGCATTTGCTTAGTAAAAAAATGACGGTCTCTCATCAGTATTCTGTCTTGAAAGTTTTCCCCTTGGTAACACGAGGTTGAAAATGTCATTGTGTCCTTACTGGACATTTGTTTTTATTCTTTATCAGCTGCCAAAACAACTGAGTCCTGACACCCAACCTCTTTCTCCGGCCAGCACTCAAGCTCTGCACTGATCGGGTTTCATAACTTGGCAAAGGTAGAGTACAAAAAAATTGGGTGAGGGTCATGATCTCAGTGACTAATTCTCCATGACGCTGTAGAGCAGAGAGTGCTTTTTAGTTTTTTAATTTTTAAGCTTTTTTTAAACATTAAAAAAAATTTTTTAATTTTAATAAAAATTTTAATAAATTTAATTTTTATTTTTATTAAAATAATAAATTATACATTAATTTTATAAATATAAATTATATTTTATAAATATAAATTAATTTTTATTTTTATTTTATTAAAATTTAATTTTAATAAAAATTAAAAATTTTTTAAACATTTATTTATTTATTTTAAGGAGAGAGAGAGAGAGAGAGAGAACAGTGGGGAGGGGCCGAGGGAGGGAGGGTCTTAAGCAGACTGCACTGAGCGTGGAGCCCGACACGGGGCTCGATCTTATGACCCTGAGATCTCGACCCAAACCGAAACCAAGAGTTAGACACTTAACCGGCTTCGCCACCAAAGCGCCCCAGGAAAGAGCGTTTTTTAAAAGAAATTAATTGCCAACTTTTAATGAGCAGGGAGCTGCATATAAAAATTCACAGTTTTAACTTTTTATTAAAAAATACAAGGGTTTGGCAACATTCTCTTACCGCAGTTGATCGGGACTGAATGTTAGCTGCACTTTCTAAAGCCACACGTGCTCTCCAGTTTACCTGGGTCCCTCTGAATCTGACCCCAGTCCTGGCATCATTTCCCATTTATCCACATTAGCCGCAAGTTATATAATCTAATAAGTAATACATTATATCTATATGTATAGAAGTAAGATTGTATACACTTCACATGCAAAGTATGTCTGTATTTCAAACTGCAAGGAGGATTTTTTCACCTGACACATCACTATTATATTTTTAAAAAACACACAAACTCTGAAAAAATGCCCTGGCATCAAGTTCTTTTTTAGGTGGAACGTTTATACCGAAGTGTGTACCGTGTGCCCTGGGTCTTTCTGACCCCTGTAGATGCTTGAGTCTTTGAGTCCTGACCAGGCTACCAAGCGACGTCCATACATCTTCCTGTTGCACTTGTGGAGACTTTGGCCTGAGGGGAGTTTTATGAGTGTGTTTCCTTCCCTTGGGGGAAGGAGATTTCCCAACTCCCCTCACCACGGGGGGACATCTGGGTCATCACAGCCTCTCTGGAGAGCTATAGTTGAGAAAACGAGAAATCATCTCTGAGGAGCCATACCATTCACTCAGTCGGATCTAAACAGAAACCTCGAAAAAAAGATGGCAAATTCTTCACAGGTGCGTGTGCGTATTCTCAGTATAACCAAATATTTGCATTTTCTTCCTCCTTGTTCAGGGTTTTCCACACGCGCCTTATTCGCCGCTGGTTCTACCATGACTCCATGCCACCTAAACTCTTACGTATAGATTTTCTTTAAATTGACTCAAATCTTACTTAATGTATTTAAAAAGAAACATGGATGTGGCCACCATGAAAGGAAAGCCAGTACTATTTTCCACAAATGAAAGGTACCATTAAAAAATAATGCAAAAAAATAATAATAATAAAAATAAATAATGCAACAACCGTAAAGAAAAATCTGACATTCTAGCTAGATTCCCTTGCCTGTCCAACATCTGCACCCAAGTCCTGATCATGTTATTAAAAGATGTTAAAGAAATTCTGGCATCAAACCAAGACTTTCTCCTTGACACAACACAGCGAGAAGCACCAAATCATAACTGAAATCAAGTTGCCCAGGGAATGACGTTCTCACTTTCTTCGTGATTTAATGTTATTTAAAGCTCACTTTATATACCACGTAAGTCTGTCTTCTCTATCGTCACGGGCATGTAGTCTGTAATTCGTGACATGCTCTCCTAGTGAACTATTAATCATTTATTAATTGAAGTGAGAATATTACTCCTTCAGTTACTTTCACTTCCCAGCGACTCTGTGAACCTATTGTTGGTTGAACAATTAGTACACTGTGCTCTTTTTTTTTTAAATCCGGACACAAGTCTTTGAGCTATTCTTTCACACTATTTCTCGATCATTACAACTTCCCATTTTATAGATAAGCGAAGTCAGGCTTAGGGAGGTTAAGAAACTTAGCTAAATTCTCAACAACGAGTAAGTGAATAGAGTTGAAATTCAAATGCAGACCTGATATTCCTTACAATAGTTGATGTTATTTACCCTACAGACCAGCTACCCACTTCGCTACGGTTTTGCTCAAGCCCCTGCATCCCCTCTTAAGATAGCAGCAACGGCCACAATCGCCAAACTGTGGAAAGAGCCAAGATGCCCTTCAACAGACGAATGGATAAAGAAGATATGGTCCATACATACAATGGAATATTATGCCACCATCAGAAAGGATGAATACCCAACTTTGGTTTCAATGTGGTTGGACTGGAAGAAATTATGCTGAGTGAAATAAGTCAAGTAGAGAGAGTCACTTATCATATGGTCTCACTTACGTGTGGAGCATAAGGAAAAACATGGAGGACATTGTGAGAGGGAAGGGAGGGATGAATTCGTGGAAATTGGAGGGGCGAAGAACCATGAGAGACTGTGAACTCAGAGCAATGGACTGAGGGTTTTGGAGGGGAGGGGGGTGGGGGGTTGGGCGAGCCTGGTGGTGGGTATTGAGGAGGGCACGCATTGCATGGAGCACTGGGTGTGGTACATAAACAATGAATCTTGTAACACTGAAAAAATAAAATAAAAGTATTTGGGAAAAAAATAAAAATAAAAAATAAAAAAAAATTAAAAAAAGAAACCAGTGGTGTTCTAGTAGCTTCCCCCACCCCCCAGCTGCCATTCATCTCTCCTATCATCCATCCATCCATCCACCCACCATTCTTTTTGTTTTCAACATTTAGCAAGTCCTTATGTCCCAGTGTGTGTACTACACGTTGAGATTCTAAAAGGACACAACGATAAAAAGACTATAGTCGCTATCTGGGCCACAGAACAACGGGGAGTTACATATGTGTCTAATCTGGAAAAAAAAGTTCGAACAGCGGTCAGCAAAGGGGGATACGAAGCTGAGGATGGGATGCCCTATCTCAGCCTCGGGTGGGGGAAAAGCCTTCCTGAAGGAAACATCTTCTCCATGAGAGCTGAGTAAGAAGTGGCATTGGTCAGGTGAAAGCCAGGGGCCTGGCGGGTAGAGCAAGTGGTTTCTAGAACACAGAGCTGCATATGCAAAGACTCTGCACGTATAGAACTTCTCGTAGCATAATGCTGGTTTATGAGGGGCATCTAAGGCCCTGGAGGTTTTGAGGAGACTTGCCTCTGCCTTGGTTGATCTTCCTGGATATTCAGAGTCTTGCCTGGACTCCCTCTGCCTAAGGACTTGGATTTTCATTCGTGTTTGCATTCTGATGTTGGCTGAATCTTGGTCAATATTGTCTCAGTTCATCTGGCACCAGGATTAAATGCCACAGTATTAGTCAGAGCAATTAACCTTTAGTGGTCAGCCCAGCATATCCACTGTATCCCTGTCCAACAAGAGACTGGGTTTCTCCAGCTCGTTTCTCCTGGCCCAAGGCTGCCTGTTGGTAGACATTCGGTGCAGAATCCTCTTGCCTGTGGACAAATGTTGTGGCGGTTCTCCCAGACAACTGAGGTACATCGAGGTACACATCAATAAGTCTGCAGACAACTCAGACCCATCGCTCCCAAAATACCATAGTGCCTGACAGTATCTTCGTCTGAAAATTGAGAAAAAGTGAGCTTGGAATTGAAAAGGCTGTGTGATCTCGGGCAAGTTACTTAACTTCTCTGGGCTTCGGTTTTCTCCACTTGTGAAAATGAGATGACACTAGTGCCTACCTCATGAAGTTTTTATGAGAACTAAAAAGTTAATATTTGTAGTGTTCAGAACAGTTCCTGGCATGGAGTAAGCACTGAAATGTCTGTTAAATCAATAAAAATAGGCACAGGGTATGAGGTAGAGGTTAAGAGCAAAGGTGCAGGAGCTAGGCAGATTTGGGTTCTAATGCCAGCTCTGCCACCTCTTAGCTGGGCAAGTCCCTGAATCTCCCTGGGACTCAGTTTATTCACTACCCACAATAAGCATGAGAACACTTTCTTCCTCTTAGGACTGTGTGGGGTTGATGGGAGATAGTGCGCACGAAGCTCTTGGTAGAAGCGTCGTAAAATAAACGGTGGTTATTTCGTTCAGTGTTATTATTACTCCTCGGTTGAAGTTCCAGCCAAGTTGGCCGAAGAGTTATAAGATGAGATGGGCGCCAGCAAAGCAAACTCCGTGCCCTTGTAACTTCTACCTCCTGCCCTTCCTCGTGTCCTTGAGCGTCCACCGTGCAGGGACCTCTGTAGGAGATAGAGAGGACCTTGGTTCATCTTGACCACAGGCCTGGGACACGAGTAATATTAGCCTTCTTTTATAAATGTGGATTCTGAGTCTTGGTGACCAAGGGTGAGTATATCACTTTCTACTGCTTCAAATTCTTTATCTGTAAAATATGAAGAAAAAAGCAGCTACTCTGAAAGCATGGGTGAGGATCAAGTGAGACGGGCCATAGGAAGCATGCGATGATTGTGCCTTACACACAGTAAGCGCTCAATTCTGTAATGAGTAATTTACTGCAACTTTTACTTCTCGAATGATTCAGCCCACTTTTAACACTATTCTAAACTCCCAACAGAGAGAAGAGGATTTCGAAGACCAGGGGCCACAGCTTCCTCTCCTTATCATGCTATCACGATGACACATTTATTGCTCCCAATTTCCCGGGAATCATACTTTCTCTTGTCTAAGTTACAGTGTGCAAACTTTCACAAGAGGATCCTGCCTTGTTTAAAAGCCAAGAACAGCTGTTCGCAGAGCGTGTGCTCTAAGGAGCTTCTCAAACAATCCCACACCCTTGCCACCAAGTTTGTTTTCCCAAGGGCAGTTCTGCATTCTTGACGGTACTTCCTTTAAAAGGAAAGAATTTCAGTGACTGGATCTTCCCCCATTGGTTTTCTCCTCCTGCGACTATGGAATCCTGGCAATGGCCAGAATCCAAGAGAACCATCCACTAGCGCCTCAGTGAGAGTCGAAAGCAAACAGATGGCACACTCGAATGAGAACAACTCAAGGAAGATTTACCTCCTGAGAGACCGATGACCGAGTTGCGGGCATGGCTTGGCAAAGGACAAAGGCAGCATGAAAACCCAAAGGGTGGCATTGAGGGACCGAGCAAGAAAGAGAATGGGATAAAGCTCGTTGCTTTAGGACCAGTGACTTTTCACGGGAGGACGCAGGGGTCACCTCACTCTCCTTTCTTCCTCCGGTTTCCTGCCTCGTATCCTCATTGGCCAAACTCAACCGGGAGGCCAAGGTCACAGCACGACATCAACCGTGTGTTGACAGAGTCCATCAGCCTGGCCTTGGGAGGCAGAGAGCAGGTTGAGAGGGGTCAGAGGTGGGCAGGGAAGGCCAAACAGAAGAAATGCTAACGGGCCGTGTGGATTTGAAGGCATTGGAGAAGCTCGTCCTGCAAGACCAATGGCATTGTGGATTGACTGTTGAGATCGTAATTCAAGGTACCAATGACAGTTGGGCAAGTCTTGGAAAACAAGAATATCATGCTGCATGCCAACCCCAAAACTACCCTGTCTTTCTTGGGGGAGCATATTGCAAAGCCCAGATAACAGAATGTTTGACTGAAGGAAAAGAGATCTTCTTATTCGCCCCTGGATTAGCTTTTCCTCCACTTCCTCTGCCAACATGTGGTTCTTTTGCTTGAGCACACAGGGCAGGTAAGATGCTCTGAGGATGCCTCCAGCAGCTGACGGCGGATGGGGGTTGGCTTTGCTTGCTCTGGGTACCCTTTGTGCCCACCTGTTGGATTTCATACTCCCCAAGAGCCAGTTTTGTTTGGGTTCATACCCACTTATGCCAGTATACCTGTTAGTGGTCATTGATGTGAATAATAAAGAATTCAGTAAACTGCAAGATTTAAAATAAAAGGAATTATCGATTTCAGCAAAAAATCAGTTGAGTTCCTGGGGGGGCAGAGTTCAGCAAAGGCCAGCTTCAAAAAAAAAAAAAAAAAAAGACAATTGCTGTCAAACCAGCTATGAACAAGGCAACAGTGAATGATGGGGGAAACCCTAAGAATCTAGAAAAGACCTATTTATAAGTTATGGTTGTTAGGCGCGTATTTTCCCCTCATCCCCAATTCAAGCCAATAACCTGGCTTTAGAATTCTTGCCTTGAGGGATTTTTTTTCAAGAAGGACAGAAAGAAGCTTCTGCTGAAATCACTTCAGCTAAAGCCTCGGTAATTTCCTGGAATCTCCGACATCATTTTCCTCATCACCAAATTTTTCTCATGGCCCTTCCTCTCTCGTACTTCAGAGACACCTGGAAACCTTTCCTCTTTGGTCTTTTAACTTTACCCAGGATGGGACATTCTCTTTACTTTGGACGTTTCTGCTTTACAGCAAAATTCCCCAGGGGAGCGGAGAATGAGTAAGAGCGTCCCTCCTCTCTGCTCTCATGGCATCTTCTTCACTGTCTCTCCACTAGATGGTGAGCCCACAAGGACTGGACATGTGTCTCGGGTGTCTTGGTCCCCTCGCTGCCCAGCATCTTCTGGAACATTCTAAGTGCTCAATAAAGGCTTATGGAATTATCTGAAAAGTTTTTGAAGAATATTGTCAGAGACACGAAGGGACCCAAAGACTTTGTATTTATAGGTAATAAAATATTATGCAAACTCTTTAAACCTGAGGGAGCTTTGGGGCTTTAGCTTGCTAACAATGAGTCTCTATAAGTAAATAAGCAAAGGCAGAAATGATTAAGACACTGTTAGGTCAAGGAATTTGGTCCCCTAAGTTTGTTCAGATTTTTCCTTCTAATGACATGTTTCTTTTCTTTGCCTGAAAGATTTATGTATCTGTAGGAAGTACACTTGGCCACAAGTAGTAGAATGTCCCCAAAGCAGTGGTTTGAACCATAAGTAACTTATTTATAACTTAACAAGTCCACAGAATTGCCACCCCAGGGATGATGCTGTAGCTTAACAATGTCCTTAATAAGGAAAGTGAAATTTATAGTCATTCCACTGAACTCTCCTCAGAACATTGACTTTTGTCCTTGGGTTTCTTAGCTCCTGGTTATACTGATCTAAATATCACACTCTGATATTTAGCACGGCAGCATCCAAAGCAAGAAGGGGTGTCTTATCTTCTTTGTGTGGCTCTCTCTGATGGGAAGAAAATCTTTCCAAGAGCCCCCAAAGGAGTTTCCCCTCCCTCATTGGTCAGACCTGAGCCAAATGGGCCAGCGGTCCACCTGCAGAAAAGTCACTGGCAAACTGTAACACATTGCCATGAGCTGCCGTTGGCTCAAAGCAAATGTGGCTCATCCCTCAGGCCTAGACACACCACTGTCTACAGTAATGAACCTGCTTCTCTTTGCAAAGAGGTGGGGAATTAACCGTGCCCGCTGCCAGTTTTTTGTTCCCATGGCGTATCTCAAATACTGAGCTATTTACTTTTACGGTAGGAGTTTTGAAATCATGAGAGGTCCCCCAAGAAATTAGCCCAACTATCTGTGCATTTGTGTCTCAAGATCAAAGAGAGAGGTTTTTACACATTCAAAGGACAGCATTTAGGTTTTTCTTGGGCAATGGAGACGCAGAGAAGGCCAGAGAAGGTCAGAGAAGGGAAGCGGGGGCTGGTGGTTGAGAAAGTGCAGATGTTTCTACCCTTCCGCCCGATACCAAGAAAGGGACAACCCTTCTGTGGCGGGGTTGCCGTTTCTGTGGGTGCCAGGGTCCAGCATCAGCCTTGCTCTCCTGTTCCCGTTGGGGGGCAACTTTGGGATGCCAGTGGAATCCGGCTTCTGGAGCGGAGGTTCTAAGAGTGGCAACGAGGGTCTAGACCCCGCGCCTGTGGTCAGGGGGAAGACTTGCCAAAAGGAGTATCTTCGAAACCCCTCGAAGCATCTGGGTTCCTCAGGTGGAGGAAGAGCAGGTCAGGAACAGCGGTAAATCGCAGAAACAGTGATTGTGACCTCATAGTGAATACTTGGGGACACCAAAGCCCCAGTTTCCCACCCTATTTTATAGGTGGATTCATAGTAGGATTAAACAATACCGTATGTTTAAGTGCCTAGCACAGTGCCTGGAACATAATAAAGTTCATAAATAGTAGCTATTATATTATTACTATCATTTTCTAATATTGTATGATTATTAAAAAAAAAGCAGAGACCCCATAACCAAGACTGAGGTTTAATTTCTCAGTCATCAAGTTGGCGAAGATTTGCCACTGGATTCACTTGAAAAAGAAAAAAAGAAGGGATGCGACATTTCTCAAATCTAAATAGGGGGGGAGGAGGAGGACAAATTCCCATTCCTTACATTAGGGAATTAACCGAGGGTTCAAGACCCCTCGGAAATCACGCTTTCTTAGGAACGCTGACCTTCCAATTCTACCACTCATAGTACCAGAGCCGAAGTGGTCACAAATTCATCCCACAGTTTCTGTTGTCTCTACACTGAATTAGGCATGATGTGCTTTAGAATTCTTGTCTGTCAATCCATCCATCTGTCCACCCATCGACCTACGTAATTTATATAGTGCTTCGTACAGCATTATCTCATTTAACCCTCACCAAAACCCTGGAGGTGAGAACAGGGGCTTTCAAACTTTACTGATGGTCACTTACAGTCAAGACATACATTTTTCGGGGCGCCCAGGTGGCACAGTTCATTGAGTGACAGATTCTTGGTTTCAGCTCAAGTCGTGATCTCAGGGTTTTGAGATTAAGCCCCCCCATCAGGCTCTGTGCTTAACGTGGAGTGAGCTTCAGACTCCCTCTGCCTCTGCCCCTCCCCGCTGCACTCCCCCTCTCTCTCTTTCTCCCTAAAATAAATAAATAAATCTTTAAAAAAAAGACATACATTTTTTATTAGGACCCTGTTCCTAGAAATGTGTGCAGGTGCATACACACACACACCTAAAAAAAATGCTTCTGCTTTCTCTAAGTGATACATTTTATTTCAGTTATATTCTGCTATATCTGATTCTGGCCTTTCAAAAAAATATTTCTTGGGAGCCACAATGTTGATGTTGTGAAACACTAGTAGATTGAATTCCTGTGCTCCGTTCACAGAACAGAAGTTCGGGGAGAGGGGCAGGCAGTTTCCAGAAGAGGCCTGAAGACAGGCAGCCAATCAGAGTCCGGCTGGCGCTGGACCGAGTCCGGCTGGGAAGGCTGATGGTCACCAGGCAGCCCTGCAGCCTGGGACCCAGCATCTCCGTGAGGACAGCGCGAGCTCAGCTTGCTTGCTGAGGGCAAGCTGTCCTGTGCCTCCCAGCTGCGGCTGACTCCAGGGTCCCTGCACACCGGAGTCGCCGGGGCTGCCCTCCCGGGATGAAGTTTCCAAAGGTCCCAGGTGCACACGCGGGGAGCTACTTGGTATTATTTTTATAATGACTCAGCTCATTCCACGTCCATCCAGGATGAGAGCCCCCGGAGGAGGGAGCTGTGTCAGGCTCTCACTTCTTCCCACGTAGGTGGCGGCAGGGGCTGCCGCTTTGCTAATTCGCTGGGCCATTTATAACCAGGGATCAGATACTATGTACAAGCGGAAACACCAAGCGTAGTATTAAAGCCAGCATGTGTGCCAAAGAATGTTCTTTCAATCGCAGGGCTGTTTCCCTCTTGCCCCAGCTGGCTCACAAGTACGCGATTCCACCAAATAACCAGCTGTGGGGAGGACAAATGGAGTGTGCTTTTCGGATTTTGTCTGGAACCATTCACTTTCCGTCGAGCTTCCCTTGAGGAGAGAAGAACAGTACCTCCCGTTGAACAGGATTTGTGGCTTGAATCGGAATCTGCTTTAATAACGCTGACTTTTTCTGTTCGCGGATAATTACTTAAACGCCCTGGGTTGTAAGGTCCTCCTCTGTGTTGGAAGCCTGCCTTATTTTCATATCTGTGGCATCAAAAGCCCAAAGAGTACAGTCACATTGAATTTTCTCCTCCCGAATAGATTGAAGACTTTCTGAATTCTAAGAGGTTTCTCCATGTGAACAATTTATTCTTGGAGCAGGAGAAATGTCCTTCATGAATCATGGAGGAGACCATCCTCACTGAAGTAGAGTCCAGCCCCTCGGGCATTAAGAATTCGTGCTTTGTTCCCTGATACGGAAAAAGTAGGCACCTCTCTAATACCATAAACTCCCAACCCACAGATTTCAAAAATAAGTAAGAATGAAAATCTGCCACCGATCTCAAGACTTGAAATGTCCATATTCCCACTGAGCTGCACAAAAACTTTTGGGAATTCACAATAATGACCTTTCCATACCTCTGTGTGTCCAGCTGATAAATGGGTAACACAGTTCCTTCTTCCAAAGAGAGATCTACATTCTCGCAATGATGAAGTTCAGATGTGTAGCCAGCCAGGAGAGTCGGGGATCTTTGTGTAAAAAAAAATACAGTGTAACACTTTATAAGACCAATTGTTATAGTTCATTATAATAGCTGACATCGATTGGATTATTGCTATGTGTGGGGCATCTTGTGGAATTCTGGCTTCAATTATCTCACCTGATCCCAATAATTGCCATAGCAGATGGGAAATGATATTAACCCCACTTTTCCAACGCTAAAACCGGGGTTCAGTGAGGTTAATGCCCCACTGAGTGTGATGAGACTTAATGAGTGTAATGCCCCATATCACATGACCTACAGATGTCATTGCCAAGACAGCAATGCACGTCCAAGGACTACTAAGGACCCAGCCACTTCTCCCCAAAACATGGTAGGTTGTCAGTGGTGGAGAGCGAGACGCTTTTAGGCATTACACAAATGAATCCTGTGTGTTTGAAATGAATAAATAAAACAAACTTATCAAGTAATGTCATACACGTGATTGAGAAATATTATTTATTACTTAGGACAAGGACACATAAAAACAAAATTAATGGATCACAGGAAAAATATTGAGTAAATAATAATGTAGATATTACACGTCAAAAATGTTAATAGCTTATTGGAATGACTAGAGAATAATTTTCTAAATATTTTATTTATTTATTTTGAAAGAGAGAGAGAGAGAGAGGGAGAGGACTCAAGCAAGGGAAGGGACAGAGGAAGAGAATCTCAAGCAGATTCCCTGCTGAGCACGGAGCCCGACGTGGGGCTTGATCTCACAACTGTGAGATCATGACCTGAGCCAAAATCAAAAGTCAGATGCTTAACTAACTGAGCGACCCAAGTGCCCCTAGAGAATAATTTTTTAAATGGTGGAATAGAGAATGTAGTGGGCCCTTGACTCTATATTTTTAATGAGTTAAGTCATTATCTCTAGGATCATAGTATAATATAATCAGAGCCCCTAATTGTCCAGGGGTTGGGGGTCATATTCACAATAATGCTTTTCCCACGGGGCACAGCCCAGTGCCTCACACCTGGCAATCTACCCTCAGTAAACGCTGCTGAATGTGTGGTGTGGCTGAAGGAGCCCAGTGACCTGGCTGATCTGTCACCAGGTTGCTGTGTGACCTTAGGCAAGTCACTTCACCACTCTGTGCCACATTATTATTTTCTTTACAAAACTAAGGGGATGGAAAAGTTGCATCTAAAGCACATTCTAGTGCTAAATTTCTGGGGGAGGCGAGTTAACTAATCCAAAACACAGTTATTGGGCACTTCTTCTATTTTTTGTGAGGGAGCATAGCACGGAGATTCAGAGCCAGGAACTCTGGGGGCAGATGACCTGGTCTGAATTCCGTCTCCATCAGTTCTTGCTGTATGACTTTAAGCGAGTTCCTTAAATGCCCTGCACCTGGGTTTTCCATAGGCCTCACCAGGGCAGTGGAGGGCAAACACACCAATATCCAAAGTGCCAAAAGCTGGGTATATTGCAAACATTAGTCAATGTTAGCCAACGATTTTACTACCATGTGCCAGTCACAATTTAGGTGAGAATCGGAGGACTGTATTTTAAATACACGAATCGTATTTATTTCCTAAAGAAATAAAGGCGAGGAAGGTGGTGATTCGTGTCTAATGTCACGCATTTACCAAGATGAATTTACGGAGAGTGATTTTCACCCAGGACGGCCAGACCCCTTGTGCACTTCCGAAGATGACCAGCAGGTGGTGCGGTTGGATTACATTTTAGGCCGTCGGGGCCTGGCGCTCCTTGCGCTGGGGGTTTTGCAAAACAAGTTGTCTTTTTAAATTTTCAACACCCGGAATCATCAGCACCTGGAATAACTAAGGGCTCTCTTGATCACTTCATGCTGTGAAATAGCAAAGACAGTTCTGTGGCAGCTCGGGTTCTCAGTCAGCCTCCTTGACATCACCTGGGGGACTCGGAAATGCAAATTCTCCAGCCTCACCTCTTCCGGGGGCCCAACGAGCGACCCTGGGGCTGGATCCAGCTGTCCCTGTTTTCCTAAGCCCCGTGGGAGGCCGAGGCACCTGGGTCGGAGAACCGCCGTGCTGGAGCTGTGCTCGGCAGCAACCAGCCCTCAGTTTTGACTCCGAATGTAAGTAGGTAAAGAAGGGGCATTGGGTGAGTCCGGGGACCAGCGATTTTGACGACAATGTGGGGCATGTTAGAAATGCAGTCTCAGGGCGCACCCAGAGGCGCTGGACCAGAATTGGCATTTTAACCAGATCCCAGAGATTCTGTACAATCTCTTTCTTTCGCTTTTCCTCCCTTTTCCTACTCCTCCCTCTCCTCTTCCTTTTGCAATCCCCAATTCTCACTTTTTGAGCCACAGTTCTGACTGGGAACCCCAGGAGTGCAGGCTGGCCCGGGACAAGGACCAAAGGATGGAGGAAAAAAAGGCCTCCCCACGCCTCGCTCTGAAATAACTTGCTTGAGAACTGCGTTCCTCACCTGAAACAAGACTCACCAGCCGATTCCACCTGCAGGGAGGGCGCCACTAGGGCGAGAGCGCCGCTGAACATAAGGAGATTCTAAATCATCCTGGCGACGCTGGGTCGTGAGAGCAAACTGGATGAAGGAGGGAAAGAGGGGAGGGTGGAGACCTCTGGGTGGGTTTCTAGCAGGTGCTCGAATGCCACCCTCTCTCTGAAGCTTCCGGACGGGGATGCTTGGTCCCAAAGGGGTCTTCCGTCCTCAGGGCGTCCACGGCAATTCGAAGGGTGGAGAAAGAGCCACAGACTTGCAGCCACAGAGCCGTTACCTTCCCGTGGCTAAAGGGACCTTCCAATGAAGGTCATCGTAGAATTGAGGAGAGTCAGGTAGCCGGAACCCTCTTGAGAGGAGGGAAGTCCGCGGCCAGCCTGAGGCTACACTCAAAGAAGACCTCAGGGGGATTATTCCTGGGAGCCATCACTGTCTCTCTCCCTCCAACCTTCTGCTGGATCCCCCAGTGACTGAAAGTAGTCCGGGAAGATGGGAACCTTGAAGACCTTACTGGTAGTCGTTTATTGGTCTACGTGGGATGTTTTGGAGCACAGTGTTGATCCAGGGGCTGAATGGAAGCCATCCAGCTCACCGATCCAGGGATGGGCAGATAACCCAGTCTGGCCAACGAGATATATGGCAAAATCTGCTGGGGGCTTCTGGGGAAGACCTTCTTCCCTGACTGCTATGGGAAGAAGGCTCCTCCCCTTCCTTCCTAGTGGGGATGCTGTACCCCCTGGACTTCTGCAGCCATTTTGAGACTCTGAGGCGATACGAAAAAGAAGGACTGCAGCAGGTGAGGTCAGCACGGTGGAGAGCAGATGGGGTCGATGAGGCAAGCTCTTGCTTCCATCCACAAGGGATCAGTGTCTCCCAACTCTGTTTGCCTGTCCCTGCCTGCCCCACATGTTAACACTTAGGATGCTGAATCCAATTCCCACCTGTCTTCTTCTCTTGACTGGGAATTTTCTCATGATTGTGGAGAGATCTATGTAAAAGCCTTGAATTGTAATATATTTTTTTTTTTTTAGTGGCAGATTGTGTTTCTTTTATGGTGCCTCCTTTCTGGGGCTGAACCACAGGGGTCATGATTTAATGGGGTTCTGCTGTATTGTTTCCTGCTCCCCCTCATCGTCATAGGTTGCGGAACTCAATCCATAA
The DNA here is from genome assembly GCA_028534135.1 of Potos flavus. Classification (NCBI taxonomy): domain Eukaryota; kingdom Metazoa; phylum Chordata; class Mammalia; order Carnivora; family Procyonidae; genus Potos; species Potos flavus. The sequence continues at coordinate 115,316,684 of CM052885.1, forward strand.
TTGACTTTCTCTGATGCCGACCATGCCACGTGGTCAAAGAGCTTGTGCCTTGTGTCCTGTGGGCCTGGGCTCAAAGCCTTGCTTACCAGCTGTGCGCTTAGGTACCTTACTTGAATTTCTGAACAAAATCAGGATACTAGTACGCACCCCAATGAGCTATAATACAGCCTAGCCCCAAAACCCATCGATGTCCCCCAATAAATATTTCCCTTTTCCTCTATGCCATTTCCTTTCTCATGGAAGTCACAACAAAGCCCCAAGGCAAACCTTGGGGAGGACCCAACTAACGAAAGGAAAAGACCCAAAGTTGAGGCAAGCCTCACCCAAGGACGCAGAAGTGACGCACGTGGTTGGATTGTGGTTGGATTTGTGCCAAGCTTCCAGCTGAGTGAATCAAGAGCAAACGAGGCTAGCCAGACATCATGGCATTCATCACTTGGATAAGCTTAAAAGATGAGAGCAATCAGATTTGTTGAAAATTCTGGGCAGGCGACTCACAGAGAAACAGGATCAGCACTTGACAACCGCTGAGCTTTCCTTCGACCTTTGGATGGTAGTCGATGGCCCGTTTCCCTTCAACAGGTGCAGAGCTCCTTGTCCAGCGAGGATTTCCTAATAACGGATGTCCTCCCGCTGGAGCGTGGCACTTTCCCCAGGCAGCGTCCCTGGGAGTTTTTGAGCGATAATGTTCCCAGGTCACTGGAGTCACCGAGGGCAGAGGTGGTGGAACTCCCCGGCCTGTCTAGGTTGTAAGAATGAGATGATTTAAGTCATTTAGTTCAGGGCTTAGTAGGTACTTAGTAGGTGACTATAATATCATTATTAGTGAGGAAGAGGAGACAGAAAGCAATTGTCTCCAGTCATGGATGCTGACTAACTAAGCCAAATTTCCAAAAGCATGCGGCTTATTAGGGGGATGGCCCAAATCCTGAGCTCACCAATTCCTAGCCATGTGGCCCCGGGCAAGTTGCCCATCTGCTTTAAGCTCTATTAGCTCCTTTGCAACATTGGAATCATAATAGTATCTAAATATCAGGGTGATTGTAGAAAGCTCCTGACCCGCGGTCAATACTCAATATTTGTTAGCATTTATTTTTAAATCATAGTCATTATTACCATATTGACATATGTGTGGCAAGGCTGTTATTCTATCTCAGGGGTAAGTGCTTTTTATATAAAATGCAAATATAATTGGGTGTACATGGGATAAGGGATAAAAGCTATGCTATTTTAAGTCATAAGTTTATAAAGTTTCTTCCCCAGTGTATTAAAGTTGTTCGCAAAGTGTTTGCGAACTTGGAACAAAATGATATTGAAATATACAAGTGTGGGTGCTCTCATAGAGTACCAGTGGGGACCACAATGTGGAGCCACCACTCTAGAAAGTAAATGTGGCAAGATCTAATAAAGATGAGGATGCATATCCCTGTGACCCAGCAATCCCACGGTAGCCTGGAGGAGTCCCCCTCCCCCCACCCCCTACCATGCACAAGGAGACGTGGATGGGAATGTTGACAACAGGAAGATGTGAAAGAATAAAATATGGAAACACACAGAAGGTCCAGAGACAAGGTGACAGGTAAATAAATCGGAATAAAGTCATTCCATGGAATATTACAGTGAAGTTAAAATCAATGAATTGGAACTGTAAGTACCAGCAAGGTACGCTCTTAAAAGCATAATGTTGGATAAAAAGCAAATTACAGAAAAATACATGCCTAATGAAACCTGCAAACAGCGCCATCTATTTATTAGGAATATGTTCCTGTATAGCAATCATACGAAACGTGCTTGGAAAAGGTGAACGCCAAATTCAGGAATTCAGGGTAGCCGTTAATTCCGGGAAAGAAGAGCTAAGACTAGAGTTGCTGGAAAGAAATCAGGGCAATCCAACCAGACCCTTTTCTCTTTGTCTGTTTTGTAGTACCAATGTCTTTAGCACCTTACCCTTTGATGTGCATTTTTTTGCAACAGCATTTTCTTCCCTCTCCGAGCCTTCTGTAAAAAGGCTTTGGATTTGGGGGTTTCCAGTGCCAAGGGTTAGGACTTGTTTTCTGCTGTGTTCTGGTGAGAAGTCGTAAGCACAGGCGGGGTCGAGGTTGAGTTAATTATTTAGTGCGGCTCCCGCTGGGCGGGTGTGAGCTGGGTGAGCTGTTCCAACAGCTGCCGCCTCCCCCCACCGGGGCCGCAGAGGGGAGAACAAAAGGCCGGTTCCATCGCATCCCTGCTGGTCACCTGGCAGGGTCTTCGGCTTGCCTCCACCAGTCAGCGGCGTGGACTGGACCCACTGAGGGAGCGGGGTGTTCGCGCAGAGTTATGCCTGACCTCCGAAGGGAGGGTTCAGAGAGGCCAGGGAGGTCGGACCTTCCGGTCAAAGTGTGACTTGGCCCCTGGAAGGCGAGGTGGACAAGCAGGGCAGGTGAGGCGTCAAGTTCACGGATGAGATCAGTGTCAATGGGGACAAATCCAACGGGGCGACTCTGTGCGTGCGTGTGCGTGTGAATAAGCAAAGCAGTACATTAAAATACATGCATTAAATCTAACGTAAATAACTTGGTATAGAATAGCTTATAAATTCCCAACTCAGCCCGCTGGGAACCGTGGAGTGTCTAACCGTGCGCTGACAAACCCTCAAATGACTCACCCGACACAGGAGGGCTTTTGTCTCCCTTGAAGAGCTTATATTCCCAGGAAGCCAGGTGGAAACACAAAAGAATTCGCTGTGGGCTGGTTTGTGGTAGGTTGGATGGAGGAAAAAAAATTGTTTTGATGGAGGTCAGAACGCTGAGAAATGACATCTACCCCCTTAACAGATTTTTGAGTGTGTTCTGCCGGATTGTTCTCTGTGGCACAGTGCTGCAGGCCATTGTATGTCTAGACCCCGTGGGCTTTATCCATTCCTCCATTTGGTGCTCTCAAAAAGGTTTCGACTTTTCGCTTTGAAAAAAATCTCAAGCGGCGGAAACATTGGAAGAATAGCTCCGTAAATGCATTTTTTACCTTTCACCCAGATTCTTCAAATTGTTAGCATTTTGCCACATTTGCTTTCTCCCTCTCTTTATGATATACACTATATACCATCATGGGTACGATATATAATATAATATATACATACATTATTTTCCGCTAAATCCTTTGAGAGCAAATTGCAGACATCACGCCCTTTTACTCCTACACACCTTGGTAGGTATCACTTAAGAGCAAGGACATTCTCTGTAGAGCTACATGCAATTACCAAATTCCGAATATTTTAATGTCGACCCAATGCTATTACCAGTCTCGTCCACACTCAAATCTCTCAGTTGTGCCCCACCCACAAATGCTATTTAAAGCAATCAGTTTTCTGATCCCGGATCCAGGGTCCCATATGGCCCTGTCATGTTCCTTTCGTTCCCTTTATGCGAGACTCCTTCTCGGTCCTTCTTTGTCTTCCTGACGTTGACAGCGTTGAAGAGAACAGGCCAGCTGTTGGGCAGAATGACTCTCGGTTTGGGGTTGTTTTTCTGATTCCTTCCTCCTGACTAGATTCGGGCGAAGCATTTTGACAGGAACGTTCCATGCGTGGTGTTGTCTGTGTATCAGGGATCCGATCAGGAAGCCTGATATCGGTTTGTGCCTCGATTAGCGATGTGAATTGGGATCTCTTGGTGAGGTGGGGGTTTTGACACTTTTCAGATGTCATTCACCGGAAACAGCTTGTTGCCACGATTTGCTTCCCGGAGCGTCCAGGTTGCTGGAGAGGATGTCTGGCTTCAGGAGGGCCGTTCTTAAATACTGCAGAAGAGAGTGGAGTGTCTGCCACCTTCTGCCTAGAACTTAAAAGGCCCCCTCCTGTCCCCCCCCGCCCCAGCCCCCTAGAGCCTGCCTTCTAATGGAGAGGGACAGGCAGCAAGCAAATGCTGTAAATGATAAGTCAGTTTAAG
>CM052885.1:115321106-115428443 GCA_028534135.1 Potos flavus
ATGGATGGATGGATGGATGGATGGATGGAACAATACATTTGCTTCTATTATTATTAATTTTCAAGCATAGAAACTCATCAGATGGATGGTAGATTTGCATTATGTTGATTATCTAAGGTAGGACATTCCCTCAAATTTGCTTTCCTGTAGATTTCCAGAAGGGGGTTGCCTGCAAGAGAAATTTCACTGTGATTCAGAAGAGGGAAATGACAGAGCAGCCATCTTTTTAAGCGTCCTGATGGTTAGTATGGTGCAGACATTTCTGCAGCCCTCTCAGGCTGTCGCTGATCTATGGGCTCAACCTGTCCGCGTGGGGTGAAGTCTCCACCGGGCCCCTGGTCACCCCCTTCTGGTCTGACCAGGCAGGTGTGTAACTCCACAGTGAGAAGGGCCAGCAGCTCTCACAAGTCGCACACCTCATGGAGATCAGAGGCAAAGGGAAAAGACACAGTTCTGGTGTATCTTGGAGGTTCCAGATTGTCTTTGGTGTCCCCTACTTTCTGTCCGTCTTCCCACCTACCAGTTCTGCTGACTTCGGGTCTTGCACCAGAACCCGAACAATGGCATTTGAGACCCATCTCTCAGCTTCCACAATTGCATAAAGTCTCATCACATAATAAATCCCTTTTCTGTACCACTCATCATGGTTTTATTCCCCCGAGCGAACCCTAAATGATCCAGGCTGATTCTGAGTATTTACCAACCTTGGAGCTTCTTGAACTTTATTGAGTTTTAGAGAAAAACTATTAATTTTTTTTAAGGTCGGTTTATAAATATAACTGATCAACCTCTTATTTATTCTGGAACCAACAATGCTTATCTAAATTTTTTTAAAAAAAGCTTTCAAATGTTTGAGCATGGTTCTTCTTGGGTTTTATAGATATTTGGTAAGAGAGTTGTTTTTTAATTGTTTGGGAGGAACGGAAGAACTTGTCTCTGATTCAGTTTTGCAACATGTGAGCGGAATGACTCCGTAATGAGTCGTGGAGGTTATCAGGTTCAGCTGGCAATCATTGGCAGGACCCCTGGCCTCTGTTTGGGAGCTGTGACCTTTAAGTTGAGTTCCTGAGACTAAAGTTCAGTCCCAGTTTCAGGGCAGATCTGCGGGATCTGAATTTGGGGGCTTTATGGGGAAAGGAGACCCAGAAGAGGAAGAGAAGTGTCCACATGAGATCTGGCCCATTGGGACACGGGGAAGAGGTCACTGGGTTTTGTGACAGTTAAGGGCTCAAGCTCTGTGGTCAGCGAGAACCAGATTTGGATCTCAGTGACCCTGTAAAATTGCTGAATAGCCAAAAGCAATTTACAGTGTGTCTTGGAGGCTCAGTATCTTGTTTTATAAGGCGGGGTGATAATTCCTTTCTCATAGTGTTTGCGAAGGTCAAATGGGACTGCATGTACGCTGTAAGGACTCTATATGGTGCCCGGCACCCAGGGCGGCGAATGAGAGAATGTCTGACTTAGGTGACCTGGGACAAATTAACGAGCTTTCCTGCGCCTCAACTTCCTCATCTGTAAAATGGGGCTATTAATAGTGTCCGCTTGGTGAAGGTTTCACGAACATTAAATGAGTAAATAGCAGTGTGAAGAGGGTGGCAAACATTCGATGTAGATTCTGGCACCAGCACTAATCACTGTATGACCTTGGGAAAATTACCTAACGTCTCTGAATCCGTTTCTGGACCTCAGTAACCAAGCCTGGGAATAACAGTAGCCACGGCATCGAACTGTGTGTGAGGGCTACATGCCATCGTGTATGCAGTGCCCTTAGCAGCCTAGCACATAGTAGGTGCTCAGTAAGGACTGGTTGTGATTATTGCTGCCCTTATCATGATGATTAGCCACGGGCAAAGGTCTGAGCGAAGTGCATCGCACGCTCATTGCTTTCAACTCTTAGGACTGTTCCTGTTTGAGAAGCCTTTAGAAGGTTGAGAGCAGCGGTCAAAGAGACCAGCCTGTTCATCTTTTCCTGGGGGGAGCCCCTAACTGTTCTACTCTACTGCCTCTAGTTATTTTTTTAAGAACATATCTGGAGGAATAAGTGAACTGAGCAGCCGAAGCCCCCTGGGACCACAGTTTCCCTCACCGAGCGTATGATGAACGGGGCAGGTTGAGTCCCTGCCTTGTGAGGCTTCAGGTGAACCCATTTGAAAGCCCTAAAAGACGGGGAGGTCTCTCTGTGTTGGGGGGTGTGGCTGGCTGACCTTTTAGTCCGTCTCAGGTTCTATGCCTCTGCACTGACCGTGGGAATGCTGAGGGGCTTCTCGGGTCGGGGCGTGTGTGGGGGACACACAAAACCTGACCCTTTTGTAATCACGAGGCAAGAACTTAATGAATAACTGCTTCTTAATAATAGGGGATAATACAATAGAAGATAGGGAGCTTCTTCACAGAGGTTTTGATTATAATATACATCAGTGAGGATGCTGCTTGCTAATAGGTGGGAAAATGAACCACGATCTCATGAGGGGAGTGATTTTTCTCTTTGCACTCCCGGTAAGGGAAAGACAAGAAGATGCTGGGGCAGTGGGCTACGTCGATAACTGAGATCAATTATTTCAGGATGTGAAATGGGTTAGATGCTGGATCGTGGCTCAGGGGAGTAGGTGTATAATATAAATATTTGCATCCTATCCTTAAAGTACAGAGGCATTTGGGATCCAGATTCCATTGCTTTCTGGAACTGCCAAAGTGGGTAAGTGGACAAAAGTGCTGGAACGGGCCTCTGTCAGCCTGGAGAGCACGGACCCTTCTCTGGGGGCATCCGCCGTGCAGCCCGGCCCATTCTTGCCATCCGGGGCCATGGGCCCACATTCCACTACCTTCTGTTTAAAGAGGGGCCAGATACCTGGATTTTATGTGAAATGTCTCTTTTTGTGTATGTTAGAAGTGGATTACATTTTTAAAAAAACACAAAATGGGATGAGTGAAACACATTGCAAATCTGGGCCCAGCCTGCCGTGTGTGTGTGTGTGTGTGTGTGTGTGTGTGTGTGTGTGCATGTGTATACTAGTTTATGATCAGCTTTAAATGGAAAGTACGTATCGGCATCTGCCTGCCTGCAGCCTGTGTCCAAGGATCCCCATGCTTTTAGGGTTGAGGTCGAGAGCTTAATTGGAGGAAGTAGCTCATGTCAGTCAAAAAAGGCGTTTTCAGGCAGTTGGTCTGACATCATTGCTAAAATCGTCAGTCTGGGAGCCCGCAGACGTCACTAAGGAAGAGAAGGCAGGGCTGGATGAGGGATCAAGCAGGATCCAGAGAACAGACTGATTTTCTTCAGGGGGAAGGATAAAAGAGGATGAAATGAGAGAATAAAGAAAAATCGGACATGCAAATCCGAGCCCTCTAGAGAAATTCCTAAACCCAGAAATCACCAGCGAAATAATGTCGAGTCTCTCTTCCTACCTTCCTCAGTGAGATATTTCAGGAGTGTAGGGAGGTACTTCTCTTACAAAATTCTACAGCTAACAGAACAAAAAACTTTACTTTTCTTTTTTTTTAAGATTTATTTATTTATTTTGAGAGAGAGAGAGAACGTGAGGAGGAGCAGAGGGAGAAAGAATCTCCTGCAGACTCTTCACTGAGCGCGGGGCCTGACGGGGGGCTCGATCTCAGCACTCCGAGATCATGACCTGAGTCAAAATCAAGAGTTGGATGCCTAAATGACTGAGCCACCCAGGTGTCCCCCCAAAACTTTACTTTTTAAACTTTTTTTTTTCATTGTGGAGGTAAATAAAATGGAGATTGGAGTGGATAGAGGACTTACTCATGGCCCACAGCACGTGCTAGAGACTCAAATGCATGAGGGAAAGGCAAGAGATTCAAAGGAGTGAGCCAGACCCAAGGGGAGGCATCAGGGAATGGAGGGGCCTGAGGTGATCCAGAGAGGGCTGGCCTGCCCCCAGGGGCTCCTGTGACCCGCTGGGCCAAGCCAGGAGCAGCCCCACACTACATGGTGCTCGCTTATGAAGACAAGTGCAAATCCCAATTCTGAGGAGGAAATCTGCTTTAGAAGTTGTCAACTAGTTCAAAGTTTAAAACACACCATGGAAGCCAAACAAAGCATTTCTGAGGTCCACACTTGGCTCAAAACCTGGCAGTTCGTGACCTATGTTAGAGAATCTTCCAGCACCCCACTTGTTTTCCTGACAATGTACCTCTCACCATGTTTTTTTTTCTGTGTTGTTTGTTTGTTTGTTTTTTCTCTGAAGGAAGTCAGGAACCCTTGTTTTGATAATTTCTTTAATTCTCCATTCTGAGTAAGGACCTCAAATAAGGACAATATTTTACTTTTGTTTCCTTCCTATCACCCACGGGGCTGTGCTTGTTCAGCCAGAAAGTCAGGACCTGCAAGGAAAACTAAGAACTGACGAACCTTTTAAACTCCCCTCTGAGCTCTGTTTTTTATTAAAGAATCTTCTTTTTATAGTAAACTAGAGAGAGGATGTTCAGAGTCCGGGTTCATAAGGGGCAAGGTTGTTGGATCAACAGAGCCCAAAAATAGAATGGCGAAAATACAATCTGGTCAATCTTTAATGCTCAACTACTACTCCTTCCCTGCACTAAAGCAGCCACTGGAACGGTTCTCACCTCTGCACTTGGAGCAAGATACTGACCGAGAGGTGACTTCTACTTTTTCCCGTACTCCTGATTCTTTATTTTATTTTATTTAGTTGAGAGAGAGAGAGAGAGCATGAGCAGGGAGAGGGGCAGAGGCAGAGGGAGGGGACAAGCAGACTCAGTCCTGAACCTACATGGGACTCGATCCCAGGACCCTGAGACTGTGATCTGAGCCAAAGTCAGACACTTAACCGATTGAGCCACCCAGGCGCCCCTTGATTCTATTTCTTGATTCCACGGGAGCATCTATAAGACAACAGTAAGAAAAACAGCAGCTTAACATCTGACTTAATTATAAGTCTTTCTCCTGGATTTCCATGCAACCCTGGAAAATGAGTCAGAGGCGAGTCATAAATCCATGAACTTCAGTTTCCGGTGATTCCCTTCGTTTAAGACAAGGCAGTTTCCCCAGGTTATAATTTTTCCCATTTAGTGAACAAATGTGTTGACTTTAAAATGCTTATCAATAACGTCCCTGAACAGACATCATCTTTCAAAGAAATGCTAGAATCGTTACCATGCTTCAAATGCTTGAGGATAGAAAAGAATACATTACGATAAAATAATTGGGGATAGAAATCTGAGTTTTCCCCTATTAAAATGTGGCTTACAGATTACACGCACACACACAACACTTCCGAGACACAAGATTGTGAGCAAATACCAGTGTGGCCAGTCGCGTCGGCTCATTTTGTGGCTCTGAGTTTCACTATCTGCAAGGTTGGTTCTAGTCGTCTTACTCTGTTCCATCTGTAAAACCTAAGTAGTAATTGCACCTCCCATCAGAGAGCTGTGAAGATAAAATGGTGTTAAACACAGTGCTCATTGTATAGGAGCTGACGCCTAAACAAACCATTCATAAATGTGAGTGCTGCTAGAGTGCCCCTAACGTTCGCTCCGATGTCCTTACACGTACCTTGCCTCCAGCCCAGTGGCTGACAGAGCTATCGGATTCCAGAGCACACACTCCTTTCAAGGCCCCTGAGCAGGGTAAATGTGATGGAATTCCCACCCCAGCCGGCTTACTGCATCCCAGCAGGAGAGGAAAGCCGAGAACGTTGGGCAGTGTTTGTCTCACTAAATGTGAGAGTGTTTGTGCCTGGGAATGGCCCATCTCACTCATTGTAGGGCTCCCTGTAAATAATGCGATGGGGGGAGCCAGTATCTGTCTGGGGACATTGACGTCCGCAGGGAAGAAACGTAGTTCTGGATGTGTCAGATGAGTTTTGCAGGTGACTGCTACTCATGAGGTCTCATATAAGGCATGCCCGGAATGCACAGGAAAGTTTGCTAAATAGTGTCCTGTTTTGTTTTTAAGATTTTATTTTTTTATGTGAGAGGGGGCAGAGAGAGAGAGAGAGAGCACACCCCAGCAGGGGGAGGGGCCAGACTCCCCCCTGAGCAGGGAGCCCGATGTGAGACTCGATCCCAGGACCCTGAGCTGAAGGCAGACACTCACCCAACTGAGCGACCCAGGCACCCCCCATAGTGTGGCTTTTTAATAAAAAAAAAAAAAATCACCCAGATAATTCAGCATTTCTTTGTTGGATCTGCTTTCTCTTCCCAGTTTCCCACACAGACTGGGTATCGCTACAATGGGAATAAATGGGTCCCTTTGCCTCGGTTCACTTCTGTGAGGCAGCCCGCGATGGTGGCGAGGGGCACGGAAGCTAGAACCAGGTGCCTGCGTCGGATTTCTGGTTGTGCCACTTTTATTGGTTTGTTAATTTGAGGTTCGTTTGATGACAGTAATGGTGCCGACCCCTAACCTGGTTGGAAGGCTTAAATGAATATTTAGAACAATGTCTGGCCTCGCGTACAGATTCAAGAAATATGAGCTCAACCAGCTTAGCCAGTTCAGAGTGCTGACAGATTCTGAACTTTCCAGGCCCCAGGGAGGGACCCCATCCCCAAAAAGGCTCCTACACAGCCCCCCAAATTTTGATGGTTTTTCAAGGGCTCACAGATCTCTGCACCCACTTCTTAACCCCCAGGTTCAGAACCTCTGTCCAGAAAACACCTGAAAGACCCCTGGAAAGGCATGCTTACATACACAAACATCAGGCGCGCCCCATCTCCTCTGAACCGTGGCAGTGTAAATAGGAAGATGGGGACTGTTGGAGGGAACGTTTCACTGGCACTTGAAAGTTTTATTTTTGTGTTTTAGGAAGGAAAAGAACAGGCTCTTTCAAGCTGCTGATTCATCCTCTCGTTCCTGCAAGGGAAGAAGGAGTAACTGAAGAGCGTTTGGCCCTTCTGGGGCCTGCTCGGTGAGGCGGGGAGTTGGGAAGGCCGCCTTCCCTCTCCTGAGTTCCTCGTCAGAGCTCCTGAGAGGGACTTTCTGAATCATTTCTGTGTCTAGACACATCAAAAGGCAAACTGCCTGTTAATCGGGCTCGCCAAATCCACGGAGGAGACATAGGAGGGCAGGTCTCCCTCTGAATCACTCACCCGGTGGAGGGAGTGGAGGTGAACAGGTTCATCCGGCAGCATTCCTCACCCTCACCGGGAAGGGAAGTCGTGTTGTCTCTTGCCAGAGTCAGGCAAAAAGACACTGTTGTTTCTGTCTCCGTCTCTCGGTGCCAGAGCAGAACCCAAGAGGGCTTTGAAGGCATGGATTAGGTTAAGTCTTGAAGAGGAATGGGATGGCCGTTCAGCAGTGTAGACGCTCCACGAAAGCCTGGGGCATGAATTCAAGGGAACTCCTGCCACGAATATGGGCCTCTCAATTCAGACACTTAATTAAAAGAAATAGTTTAAAAATCGGACCAGCAGCAAACAGAAAATAATCGCTTTGGGTTGCTCTTTGGAAACCTAACCCAAAATGCAGTCAGGGCTTCGACCCCATGATTTTTCACAGATTCCTTTTTTTTCGTAAATCTGGATTGTTCTACCACATCCCATGACAGCTTTAACCTTACCCGCATCCCACACTGAGTCCCATGTTTATACATACACACACACGCATGTATGTACACCCATAAACATATGAGTCTGAGTAATGGTTGATTATCGACACAGCTTTATGTTTTGTACATATTTAGCTAAATATCGATTGCATGAGATTTTGATGCTTCTTCTTCACACAGTTTTTTTCTTTTTCAAGTCCCAACCTCGACCCTGTGGAAACCTGACCCTCATTCAAACAGTTTCTAACGCAGCTGAGATGAATGACCTTTAGGGGATTATAGGTTTTATGGCCTCACTGATAAATGAACTGATTCCTGAGGTTCCTCCAAGGTTAGACAATGCCCAAGGTTCTCAGTTTACAGACTTGACAAATCTAAGTGGTGCCATCTTGGGACTGGCCGATTGGACACCATGGGTCTTTGACTCGTGAAGGGAGGGAATAACCGAATAACCTCCCACTTCCAAAGAGGCAGAAGGCGTGGAAAGGAAGTCCATGTGTGCACTGAGGTCCCTCGTGAAAGGCGTTTTGAACTGAGAGGAGTCTGTGCTTTAAATAATTTGAATTTGAGCAAATCAAATGCTCTTAGATATGTCATCCTTGAAGGAAGGCAACATATCAGAGGGTCTCTGTAGGAGCAATTCTCAATGACCAAAGACCCTCATCTGGGATTGGAACCACCCTACCGTGCGAGAAACTCGAAGCTCTGTGCACCAGCCCTCATTAGGCAATGTCTGATGGAACGTCCTTCTCTCCCCCATTTTGGCCCCATCCCCAACCAGACTGGGAACTTCCTGGCAGCTGAACTGGGCCTGTTTTTGCTTCCCGTATGATACCCATTGCCAGGCACATAGTAAGTTCTCAATAAATTTTCTTATTTACCACTTTTCTGGAGTAAGGCATCATAGCATGGTGATTATGTGTGTGCGTGGCCAGGGTTTGAGCCCAGCTCTGTCACTTACCTTTGGGTAGGTTACTCCTGCCTGTGGCTTGGTTTCCTCATCCGTAAAATGGGCATAATGAAAAAATCTCCTTCCGTGAGGTTTTACGTCCTTTTTTTTTTTTTTTTATGTGCCAGTTTTTGGAGATAGAATACTCCTTAGATTCTTGCTGACTTAATAATGCTTTTAATTATGTTTTAATGTGTTATACTCTGTATTCTTAGCGTCAACATGTATTATGGGTGACTTGGGTTATTTTCTTCTTCATAAATAAGCAGTCTGGTAAGTTGGACTAAGGAAAAAGAATACTTGTGAGTGCCATTTTTTAAAATTTGCTGCCGTGTCAAACTAAGCTTTAACTATTTGTGGCCCGCACATCTTCAGCTTGTGGAAACAGGTTCGCATTTTATTTTAGCAACGTGAAAAATGTATCTTGGTCATGTCTTTAGCAGCATGGGATTTTGGAGATTCTAACACTTGGAGAAGGGAGGAGAAAGAGCAGCAAGCATTCAAACCAGCGTCTCCTAGGTCCCAGGCCACCAAAAACAGATGCGTGGGTTTTAATTATTGCCAACATCTGCCAGAAAGTCAAAGAATGCTCAGAGGAGAAAAGAAAGGAAAAAGGCTTCAAGATGGCACCCAACTGAAAGGAATTTAGCAGAAGGTCATGGAGGTAAGTGCTCTGGGGCGCTTTTGGGAAAGGGCTACGTCATCCGTGGTTGTTTACAGAGCCGGTAGCTAAGGCGAATGAAGCAATGCAGAGACGTTCATCACATAGTTCTCATCTTGTGGACCGATCATCTTTAAGTCAAGAATGAATTCCTCTCCCCACACGAATATTATACACTTGGCCCAGGTGTGCTGAAGGAGAGAGAGAGAAGGAAAGGGGCAAAGGAATCTTGACTATCTGTGCCCCAGACAGGATGAACTTATATGGATTTCCCGGGAGGAGCGGGTGTTAGATGCAGTGCATTCCTGACTTGAGGTGCTCTGGGGCGCTCACATAACATTTTCTAATGATCCCAATCTGTGTTTAAACGGCAGCACAGGGCGCCATGACCTTACCCAGTTTACTGCAGTTAATGACTGGCTTTTCCTCATTTTGTCTTTTTTTTTTTTTTTTTGTATGCAGAGTTCCCGATGAGTTCACCCAATAATTTTATCACATCCCTGGTGGGGATAGTGATTCTTCTTGGGCCATAACTGAATTCAGGGGGTTCGTAACTGGCCATGGGCCACACTGTGTGGGAGGAAGTATCTCACAGGCAACCCTAAAGACCCTTGGATTATGTACATTGGCAAGAAAATGCTCAGCAAGGGAATTCAAGTCTTTTGGTCTCTCTTTCTAGATTGCTTCTTTTCTTGGCTTGAGCGATGGGTTAGCATGTTGGGCTGTAAATGTGGTTCGGAGGAGGGAGCTAGGGTTCCACATATGCTTCGTGGAATAGTGCATCTAGCTGACCCCTTTAAAGTTGGGGTTCTAGTTCACTCCTTCACTGCGTTTCTAAGTGTTTTTTTTTTTCCTCATCAAAAATCATTTCTTTTTTCTTAGAGGTCATTTCTAGAAATGGTATTAGGGATTGAAGTTATTTTATCTGGAAGAATGCTTTATCTTTACTTTAAAAACAAAGGAATTAGCTTGCTGGCATGGCCCTAGTCTATAATGATGATGTCATTTACTAGCCACTGTAGGAAAAGGGCATTAATTCTTTTTTATTTTTTTCCCGTGGAGAATGTGTTCACATTCAGAGTAGCTGATGGGACGGACTCCCGCTGGTTATCAGAAACAAACGTTTCATTTCTTGCATTCATTTGAGATACTGTTTTGAAACCCTACCTGTGCTGAGGTCTAGGGTTATAGCCTAAAGGGGCAAGTGGAGGAACTGTTTCTTGCAGGTGCCCAGCGAGAGTTGAATCAGGGGAGGAGAGTCCGTCTGGAAAGAGCTGTCATCTCGTGGGAGGAAGCCAGTGCTGGACATGAGGTCAGAGCGGTGATAGAAGTCATACTCTGACCTCTCTCACTTCCCACTCTTTGATATCCTGCTCTTGGCTGTCTCCCAGGGGCTAAACCCAAATGCGGCCACTGGCAAAGGACCTGGAGTCCAAGTGGCGCCTTCGATGCAGGTCAGACTCTCAGGAATAGAGGAGGGCAAAGGTGGATCTGGATGGGGAGGCAAACACATGGATAATGGGGTTGTGACCCCAGAGAAACTTCTCCATCTCGGGCATCCTTTCTCAAAAGCCTTTGCCCCAGCCAGAGCTACATGGCTTCTCACCAGCAAAGGACTCATGCCCATCAGCACATGAACTTCTTTGACTTTGTTTTGCTTCTACCCAGTGAGTCTCCTCCCTGCTTAGCATCTCCTACCCTTCATTTTCCTCTCTGTTTTTCTATTCTTCATCTTCTCTCCTGCTCTCTCTCTCTTCTTCTGCTCAGCATCTCTCCTATTCTTGGAGCGTTTTTCAGCGTAATGAAGATCATAAACTTCCATTGAAAACCACCAAGAATCGCTTTTATAAACTCTTTTTTTCCAGTGAAGCAGGAGGATTCAGTAGGACGATTCCAGTTTTGAAGCTGAAAAAATTGCTCAGGAATTCTCCTTCAGGATATAAGCATTGGTCTTGATTATCAAAAGGAACCAAGACTTTTGGTAGAGTTCTTTTAGATACATGAGGACTGCTTACGTCGTGTAGCAAAAGACTAGAAAATCCCCAAAAGAAAGAAAGGAAAAAAAAATCGTAAACATTGTAAATCTTTTCCAAGAAGAAGATCGTTGCTATTTCCTCATTGCCTTACACAATATTTTTGTGTTTGCTGTTTTCCGTTTCTATGCTGAGCATTGGCTGTGTCCGTCGAGTGACTCTTGGGACCCATCCCAAAGCTGTGTTTCAGGCTCCAATGAAAAATGAAGCCACTTTGGTTGCTCCACGCAGTGTCTGTGGGCTGGTAAAGGTGCCACACAAATCAGCCTCCTGTTCAGAATTATTGGTTATTAATCATCCCACTTCCCAAAGAGGAGGATGACTTCATTATTGTTCTGGTAACAGTTTTCAAAACATAAACTCATGACTTTCATCAGAATGAGGCAAAACAGTTTCCCTTTCAAAACAGGAATTTATTTTCCGGGTTCAGATATGGAGCCTGTGTTTAACGGTCCTACAATGTGCTGAGGTCTACTCCAAGGGGGTGGTGATTCATGAAGACAAGAAATTGGATTTCATGCCTTTTGAAGTCTCAAGTTGCCCAATTACAGATATTGAGCAATGTTGCAGTTGGGCATAAAATCTCAACTATTCCTGGGTTTGTCTTTAATGATTAAAAATTGCCCACATATGATGTGTCAAAGCTTGTAATTTCATAATTGAGGTGAGGCTACCGGGGCTCTAGTTGCCAATAACGTGTTAATATCAGGTTCACGATGTCCAATTAGGGTGGAACGTCAAACAGCATGTGGTAGCAAATGAATACACGATCACTCGTGTTTTGGTGGAATTTTCTTTGAAGCTGCGATGTGTTCTATGAAATTGGAGGGATGGTTTTCCAGATAACAGTAACGTCACCGTGTGGCCATGTTCAGGGCACCAAAGAAGCCGTGATGATCTTGGGGGCTTCGGAAGCTTCCCAAGATAGGATGAGCTACATTGTAGGGATGGAGGGTAAACCACACATGCGAGATTCCTTCCCATCTCTTCCCTGACACGTCTGCACCCTTGCTAATGTGGCTAACGTGCCATTTCCACTCGGAAGCCAGGATCTGGTTTCATTGTGCTTGGCTTCCTTCCCAGGGTTGAGTCATGAATAGTGGTATAGAACCTTCCGAGGCCAAAGGTTGTCTTTGTCCAGCTTCTCCATGGCTCCTCTTAGTATTCTCACTTATCGTATAATTGCCCTTCCTGGTCGTCTGTACTTTGTACTGTGTGTCCAAGCCAGGATTCAAGCTATCCTCTCTACTGGCTTCTTTTTATCATCCATCCATTCTGTAGACTGTTTATTATGATCCCACCATGGCCAAGGTATGATTCAGGATGCCGGGAACATAGCAGCGAGCAAGTCAAGGTCCCTCTTTTCTTATATCCTTGCTGAAGAAATAAATAAGTAAAGAAGCAAGCAAAGACAAATTTTAGATAAGTGCTAAGAAATCTGAAGGAACCAAAATAAGGTGATGTTATAGAGTAGCTCAGGAGGAGTAGGGGATGGCAGCATTAGATACAGTGGTTCTTTCTGAATAAGTGATTTTTATGTGGAGACAAAGGAGAAGGAGCCAGCCATGCAATGATATGGAAGAAGAGTATTCTGGGTAAAGGAATTGTCATTGCAAAAAGCCGTCAGGCAGGAACGAAGTTGGTTCACCGAAGGAATGATAATGGCACCAACAGGTCAGTGTGTGTCTATCCTAGTGAGCTAGAGGGTGAGGGGTAAGAGAGTACGTCGGAGTGTATCAGGGGCCGGGTTATCTTGACCGTAATGAGGAGCTGGCATTTTACTACGAACACCCATCTACTGTTTTTGCACGCTCTGCATTTCTTCATTTCCCTACTTATCCATCCTGGGTTCCATGGTTCATCATTATGATCACTCCCTTGGAAACATTTTCCCCTTTTGTGTTAGTTACCTCATGCCATGTAACAAATTTCACACACACACAAAATGTACTGGATTAAAAAGAGGGATTTTTGTTTTTAAATCTCATGACATTTGTAGATCAAGGATCCAGGGTGGTTCACTTGGGTAGTTCCGTCTGAGGGTCTCTCATGAGATTGCCGTCAAGATGTCAGCCAGCACTGTAGTTATCCGAGGGCTTGACTGGGGCGGTGGGATCTACTTCCAAGCTGACTCACTCACATATACCTGGTAAGTTAGTCCCGGATGTTGGCAAGAGCCCTCCGTTTCTTGTCACATGGGCATCTGCATGGGACTTTTTGAGTGTCCTCATGACATGGTGGCTGATGTCCTCACGGAGAGTGACCCAAGAGAGCACAAAGTGAGAGGCTACCCATCCCTTTTAAATATGAAACTGAACTTACGTGGTAGCTGCCATTTTGATTTTTTTTTTTTTTTTTTTTTTTTTACAGATACTCATTTGGGGACATAAATCATGGTGTTTGTGAACTTATGCTCTGAGGTCATAAAGAATACTAGGTTCAGAAACCAAGTCTGCCACTTATTAGCTCTGTGACCCGTGGTACATTTCTTAACCTCTCCAAGCTTCTGTCCCCTCCTCAGTGGAGATAATCCTACCTCACAACTTATGATCGATAGGAAGATGAGAGTGAGACGCTTATAGCAAACTACCATAATGAGTGGCACACGTATTCTCTGTGTATGTTCTCTGCCACTGCCCTGGCTCGTATTCCCTTTCTTATTACTCCAGAATGCAGCTACTTTTTGAAGTCTTTCATAAAGTGTGTTAACGCGCCTGGGAACCCAAGCATGCGATCAGTTTAGATTGGAGGGATAATAAGTTTGGTGTTCTTGCTGAGCCCTGGGAATGCATTTTCAGGATGTCGGAAGCTCAGACGTGTACTAAAAAACTCCCCCTCGATATGGTTGAATTTGGTAGTGTCTCCGTCCATCCGCAGCCGTCCTGTGAGTCAAGCATTGGGTACGTGCCGCAGGAGCATCTAAGTTCAACCCCGATGCAAAAATCTAATCAACTCAAGGTCAAAGAATGAGCTGATGATTCAGGTATTTATATCAAAAGGTGTTAAAAGATTATTTGGAACATGGCAGAGGATAAGAAACGAGGTTTCATAGTCATTCCCGAATTACATTTTTTGGTAAGTCTTCTAGGAAATGAAGCTAATGAACTTTTAAAGAGCATTCATCTTTTTTGACTAAGGTTTTGAGCACTTACTGTATACCAGATACTAGGCAAGGTTCTGGCAAAGCAGATAAGAACCCCAACTTCCACAGTGTTCCAAGATAATGTCAACAGCCAGACTGAGCACATAGCTCTTATTTTGTTTGATGGCTTAAGTTTTTACAAGTTGCCAGAAATTGCTAGAAGCTTGAGGGATTACCATCTGTATATTCAAATAAGTAGCATTCGTGATAGGCAGGAGGGAAAAATAAATCCAATTTTTTCCCCATGAAACATTTGTACCCAGTTAATTAGCAGCCTAATTATTCAATAATAGATAAAAATGTATTAGCTTGTTGAGACAGACGTGTTTCCCAAAGCCACTGCCTAGAACTGAATTACCAACAACATGGTTTGCCAATAATATCATGATGACAGGTCCTTTTTCCCAGTTGACTTTCTGAGGGCTGATACAAGATCCATGGGAACTGTTTGTATTGCAAGGTAAATAAGTTAGTAAGGAATAGATTCCCAAAGCAATTTCAACCCTGGCATGGAAATGTGTACATTCCCTAAACTTTCTTCAAAGGCAAGTGAAATTCCTTCTGCGTTGGGTAAATGGAATGCATTCTGTCAACTGCGCCTTTTTGTGGGTCATACATTGGTCAGCCTAATCTGGCCCGAGAAGCTAATTTTTTGTTCCGTGGCTAATCCATAGTGCAGATTGTAATCTCCAGCAATTAATACCTCATTCCTACACATCTTGGAAAGTTCATGCTGCCAACGTAGGCATTTTTAAAGTTGTGTGTACAGGTCCGTAGGGAAACAGTAAATGTTTGTGGAATGAATGCATGCTCCTTTTTAAATTCTCATTCTGATGAATGGAATTTGCACCTAACTCTTGAAATTTTGCACTAAAATAGTCTCTTGAGAAAAATTCTAGTGAGAAGGGCGCTGGGGTGGCTCAGTCAGCTGACTATCCCACTCTTGATTTCGGCTCAGGTCATGATCTCAGGGTCGTGAGATCGAGCCCTGGGTCCGCCCCCTTGCTCAGCAGGGAGTCTGCTTGAGATTCTATCTCCCTCTCCCTTTGCCCCTCGCTCTCTCTCTCCCTCTCTCTCAATAAATAAAATCTTTTTTAAAAAATCTAGCGAGAGATCTAGAGCAGTAGTTCTCAGCCAGCGTGATTTCACCACCCCCCACCCTCACCCCAGGGGACATTTGACAATGTCTGGTGACATCTTTTTGTCACAACTGAGAGAAGGTGCTATTGGCATTCAATAGGTAAGGACCAGGGATGCTACTAAATATTTCACAATGTACAGAATAGCACCCCCACGATAGAGTTATTTAGCTGTAAATGTCACTAATGATGAGGCAGAGAAACCCTGATCCACTGGGGTTGGTCTGGATAATTCTGTTTAAAAAAAAAAAAAACCATATAAAATGAAGTGATAAAATATAGTTCTTAAGACTTTGACCTTTCCAATCAAATCTGAGATCCATATCTAGGCCGTCCCTTTCTAGGCAGACAACTGCAGACAAGTTTCTTCATTTACCCAAACCTGTTTATTATTTGTAGCCTATTGCTTCTCAGCCTTTTGGCTAAGATTAAGCATAGTATTCATTTGTATCATGAGGTTAGTGACAGCAATGACTTATTGCTGGATGTTTAACATGAAATAATGTATGCAGAGTGTGGAGTACCTTCTTGGAACATAAGAAGCCCTTTAATAAAAGATGTTGTTATTATTATTAGCTTCTCTATGTAGATGACAGTGGTAGCAGTCTCTAAGATGGAATTAGAATCACATAATTTACAAGGCAGGCTGATGGAAGTCACTTGGTGATTTCTCAGCTTCCTTTTCCTGTGCAGCTTAGGTCACTCACCGGAACGAGGGTTTGTATTCCTTAAACTGACCCCCCTCAAAAAGAAAATCTGAATAAAGCAGTAACATTAAGGGAATTAATGTCATGGCCAAACATCTCTATGCTCATATTAGGGCTGGCCCAGCGTGGGTGGGACCTTAGCGAGGCAGGTGCATGGGGCAAGTGAAATTGCTTACAATACCTCTGTGCTTGGTTTAATGCTCTGCAGGCTGCTATCTTGAAATTCTTAATTTTTTTTTTTTTAACAAGGAGCTCCTCATTTTCATTGTATATCGGGCCCTACAAATTACGTAGCCAGTCCTGTCCACACATGTATAGTTTTATAGGTGAGTTTTACAAGAAACTTTTAAGGTACTGATAATGCAAAGCTTTTCTGAAAAAAAGGCAGAAGAAGGCAGGTTATGCGGTTCATTTTAGAAGAGTAGTGTAACTTAGTGAACTTCTGAGATCTCCTGGTCAGTCACTTAGAAATTATGGGATAAAATGTGATTTCATCAGATCGGCCTGAACATGAATAACTACCATAGTCATTCATTACCTAAAAAGTTTGATATTGACCTATACAATGGAATTGTCCTTCCCTCAAATGAAGTTGTTTTCTGATTTTTTTTTTCTGGTCCCAACAAGGAACATGCAAGACAAGCTTATCCCAAGTTCATTCTGGGCAAGTTGATGAGTTAACCATTTTAAGTTCTTCCGGCACTTGTCCACTTTTAAAGCCTTAATATGAATTTTTTTCCAGGTCACTTGCTTACGAACTTTGGAAAGATTTGGCAAGTTTATTTAATGGTTGTCCAAAGTCTGACTCAGCACCTTGCTCCGGAAACTCTAAAGTAAAAAAATGGAACTAGTCTCAGAAATCTCATTACGAACACAATGGCAATATATTTCTTTCTTCTGCTGTTTCTATACCTTGATTTAGCCCACACTCTAACTCCACAAGGCAGCCATGGAGTGATCTTTGTGGCCTTATGATGTTAGTTGCTTGTTTAAATTAATAATCTGCTTCTGTTATTTAATGGAAACTAGAATCCACTTCGGCAATGTCTCCAAAACATCAGTGCTTACTCATTTTCTCATGTTTTCTTCCTTGCTTTAATTTATTTATTTCCAGTGAAGAGTGCGCTAACTCGTATGTGGGGCTTTCCTACCTGGAAACTATTTGAGAACAATGATCTCAGACCTTTTCCTACAATGCCGCTATTTAAACAGAACTACTAAGGTCAAGCTTGAAAGGTGGGATGAGCTTGTCCCTATGTGAATTACACTGGAGAAACAGAATTTCAAGGTGGGAAGAAGGAACTGCTCTTGTAATATGAGAGCACAAAGCCATCGTCCTTAACGAGTATGCAATTTAGTAGATAAGGATTTAACAGATATCTGTTGGATGAATTAATGCAAGATGCTGGTTCTGATGATTAATTTAGGACTTACTAAGTTCCTTTTTGGACGTTTCTTTTTAATAGAAGGCCGCCCTCAGTTCCTGGTCATGTGGGCCTTCCAACACAGCTGCTTACTCTTCAAAACCAATGAAGGAGTCTCCTGGGATGACAGATTATGTTATAGTCTTATGTAACACAATCAGGGGAGTGACATCTTGTCACCATTGACACATCCCATTGGTTAGAAGCAAGTTACAGGACTTGCCCTTATATCACAAGGATGTGATTACCAGGAGGTGGGGAAGCCATGGGCCACCTGAGTTTCTGACCTCCACAGTCAGATTTCCTGGGTTCACATCCTGGTCCCGTCACACACTGGTTCCGTGGACCTTGAGCATCAGTAATCCCCAGGCCTCAGCTTCCTCAACCATAAAATGAAAAGTCTACTCACCTCTTCATCCCAGGCTTATCAACTTCCAGCAATTCCTAATTTCCAGCTACTCTTATGCCATTTTTCATAAACGCCACCTGATTTGTGTGGCTCATGAAATGGCATTTACTATTATCATCTCCTCTTTAAAATTTATATCAACTCATTTAAAAAGCAAATTTAAAATACTACTAGAAATTTAAAAAGAACTAGTATTACCAGAAGTTAATTATGACATACACATTATCGGTAATGAAAAGTATCTGTCTGCATACCTCCAAAATTCATCCTGCATACCTCCAAAATTCATCCTGCATAACTTGTGAGGGATATATACGCGTCATTTTAAGTTAATTCTTCCATGAGACATAGCATTTTTAAAAAGATTTTATTTATTTATTTGAGATAGACAGAGAGAACAAGTGGGAGGAGGGGCAGAAGGAGAAGCAAACTCTCCACTGAGCAGGGAACCTGATGCGGGGCTTGATCCCAGGATCTCGAGATCACACGATCTGAGCCAAAGGCAGACGCCCAACCCACTGAGCCACCCAAGTGCCCCTAAATGCACCCTTAATAAAAGCACGGGGGGGGGGGAAAGTCAATGTAATGCAATTAATATAGTGCCAACCATAGAGACTGCTTCATAAAGGTTAGCTGTTCTTATTACATATCTATAGCCTTGGAATCCAGAATATATTGTATATGGGATGCGTAAATATATAGCACAGGTTGTGAATCTCTGTGAGCTAATCACGATTCCCTTCCTGCTGTCTCTGAACTCAATTTGAGAATTGGTGTTGGTGTTGGTGTCCCCCCGGGGAACATCTACCGGCCTCCAGTGAACGTCCTCTGGTCCCAAGAGGTCTGGGCAAATTATAACTGAAGGAGAATTCGTATATGCACTGCCAAAGCGAGGACATAACTGAAGGAGAATAGACTAAGGGAGGAAATGTCCTTATTTTAAAAAAAGCAAATGAAAATGAAAAACAATGACAAGGCGTTCATCATTCAAGTCGGTGCCGTCAAGTCTTGGCTCACTATTAATTTTGACTGCCGGACCTTTTCGTCTACTCCTCGGCTCCCCTTTCTGCCCAACATGTGCAGAAAGAACATCACACCCCTTTTCGCTACAGCAAAAACAAATTTGGAGGAAAAGTGTCCACCGTGCAAATCTTCGAATTAATTCCAAGGCATCGGTGCCCCGGAGTTGATGCTACTTGGAAGGCCCCAGGTGCAAGGCGTCCCGATGATTAAGAGTTCCACAAATATTTTGCTGCTGATAAAGGGAGGTTCTGCAGGACAGAACAAT
Source organism: Potos flavus (assembly GCA_028534135.1). Taxonomy (NCBI): domain Eukaryota; kingdom Metazoa; phylum Chordata; class Mammalia; order Carnivora; family Procyonidae; genus Potos; species Potos flavus. Next base: position 115,340,388 of record CM052885.1, read on the forward strand.
CATAGATGGCAATAAGTGATTATGTCATTTGGATCAACGTCCAATCCAGGAGATTAAGGGAAGTTCAACAAATTAGATTGAACCATAAATGGAGCCTTGGCTCTCAACCGATGTTGTTTAGTAGGTTTATAACAAATACTTGCTGATAGATTAATTGACTGACCCATTTACAGGTTCTCCGAGCATCCCAAAGTATGGGGGAATGAGTAAGGCGCATGAAGTCAGAGGGATCAGGGCCTGAGTCCATTTCCTGCTTTACTGTGTTTTCCCGAGAAAGCTATTTGACTTCTGCAAGGCTGTTTAAAAAATAGGAAGATTTCCGGCTTCTCGGCAAGGCGTCTGTGAAGAGTAAGGTACAGGAAACGGCCTAAGGATGCGCTCGGTAAATGTTGGTTGTTCTAATCAGGAGTTCAGGCTTTCTGGTTTCAGTGAAATCCGGTGAGATTCCCTAAAGACCAAGGGGAAAATGTAGGCAATTCCTAGGACGTGCGAAATGGAGTTCAGAAATGAGGTGTGGCAGATAGTGGGATCGGTGCGGGCTGGGGGGGGACAGTGGTGGGGCCCCAGGCCCACGCCCTGCCTCTGGGCTGGGAGCCATTCTGCTGATTGCCTTGTGCCATTGTACGGCCTCCGGACCAGGCCTCCTGGGGGTCCATAGAAGCTAGACATCCAAAATCGTGTGTCAAATCTCACAGCAGTCCATGTTGGTGCTTTTTTTTTTTTTTTAACAGATTTATTTATTTGCGGGAGAGAGAGTGTTCAAGAATGAGCGGGGGTGGCAGGGAGGGGCAGGGGGGAGGAGAGAGAATCCCAAGCAAGACTCAGCACTGAGCACAGAGCCCACTGTGAAGGTCAATCCCAGGACCCTGCGATGGAGACCGGAGCGGAAATCAAGAGTCGGACTTCTAACCGACTGAGCCCCCCAGGTGCCCCTGGTGGTGCATTTTAAAACATCTCCTATATATTGAGGGCTCAGAAGGGGCCAGACACTTTCTAAGAGTTTTAATGCGAGGTTTCAATTTATTCTCTCAGCAGCTCTTGAGGTACACTGTGACCATTCCCCTTGTTTTATAGATGAGAAAATTAAAGCACAAAGAGGTCAAAATAATTTGCCTAAATATTACACAGCTGGCAAGTGGAGAGGCTGGGATTTGAACCAAATCAACCTGCTTCCTGTGCTGGGTTCTGAACCATACACTCGACCGCCTCTTGGGTTTTTTAAACTTTTTATTTACTTTTTTAAAGATTTTATTTATTTATTTGACAGAGAGAGAGAGATCACAAGTAGGCAAAGAGAGAGGGGGAAGCAGGCTCCCTGCTCAGCAGAGAGCCTGATGTGGGGCTTGATCCCAGGACCCTGAGATCATGACGTGAGCCAAGGGCAGAGGCTTAACCCACTGAGCCACCCACGCACCCCATATAGAGTATGAGCAGGGGAGAGGGAGAAGCAGACTCCCACTGAGCAGGGAGCCCTACTCAGGGCTCAATCTCAGGACCCTGGGATCATGAGCTGAGCCAGAGGCAGACACTTAACCGACTGAGCCACCTGGGCATCCCTAAACTTTTTATTTTGACATAATTTCAAATAATTTCATATAATTTCCATATATCGTTCAATTTCCATATACCTTTCACCCAGATCCCTCAAGCATTAGTGTTTCACTACTTCTGCTTTGTTTTTTCTCTTTCTACACACACACACACACACACACACACACACTCCCACGCACAGAGGAACTTATCTGACGAGGCTCCCACCAGCCAAATCTCAGACAATTTGAACATCAAAATAAAATAATGATAGTGAAAAATTATAACTTATTTAAAAAATTCGCAAGCTCACACTTATATACATAAACAAATAAAGAAGAAAAAAATCTTTATGTTAACTAACTGGAATTTAAATAAAAACTTGAAACAAACTAATAAAAATTCTTCCTGACAGAATGCCAATTAATACAAATAGAAAGATCAATGGAATTAGAATAATCGGTACTTGGCAGCCATGTGTGGACCAAATGGAATGTATCAAATGTAATCTATGGGTTTGTAGTTTCCAGTATTTAGCACAAAAGCTCCCACGGTTGGACTATAGGTCTGATGGAATAAATGGTATTTTTTTATTGCCCTGGTAATTCTCCATCACTCTCCTGAAAACCCTGAACAGAAATAAAAACCATATTAATTCCTTCGACACCCAGTGTCCTAAGTTCTGCTCCATAAGGAGGTAAAAATGATTAAATTTCTAGATGTTGTTATTATGTCCCATTTTTGCCATCTGGGTCCAGAACATTCCACTGGACATGCTCCGTAAAGAACACTTATAAGGGAAGCCGCTTCATGTTTGCCCCTTTGATCCAGAAATATGACTTCGGACACTGCTCTTGCTTTGTGCCGAGCACTGAGCTAGGCGCACGTCAAATTTTCTAACCCTTGCAAGAACACTTCTGCGTGAGATACGTCAGCCCTCATGGAATGGCTAAGGCTCAGGGAGGTTAAGTAAATGACCACGTCAAGCAGCTAGGAGATGGCTCCTCTAGGATGGAAAACCAAGAGAGGTTAACAACCTTAAGTCTGTAATTTTCTTACTACACCAACATGGAGTTTACAGGACGTGGATCTCAAAGGCATTTCATTAGAGGGGAGGCACATTGGAGATTTAGGTTCTCAGAGCAAGCAAGCCATAAAAATATTGCCTGGAGTTATCTTCACACCCCATCTGCAGGCTACATCATAAAGACAAAGTGTCCTCCCTTACCATCCATGCAGCTAGCCTTCCCTCCAGTGCCGGAAGACGTTTCCCCTCCGCCACCGGCGTATAAGTAGTTACTCCACAAATAATTTTCAGTTCTTCCGGGGAGCAGTGTCAGTGTGTGGAATCTTTGCCACGAAAGTCGGGGAAGCCTCTTGATCTCTCGATTCTCTCCTTCTTTCCTCCCCGTCTTTGCCCTCTGTCTTTTTTTCCCTCCCACTCTCACAAAATTATCTGGACACCACGAAGTGAGGGGACTGCCTTCTCCATTCATCGTGAACTGGTTTCTTATACATATCCATGAGACTTCTGCTCAAGTTGAAGAACTGAGTTGGCCCCAAGGGAGGCAGAACAGGGCCTGGAGAAGACATATGATAAGGGCCGCTGAGTGGGCTGTGTCGTTGGTGACAATCATCATAGATCCGAGTTACCTTTACCCTGTGACAAGCAGCAGACTCCGCCCAATCTCCCTGGCCTCGGCGAAGAGGTTGGATGACTCGCCATGAGTCCTATCAACGGGATGAATCTGGGCTTCTGCAAGCCATTCTATGTGGACATCTCTCAGAGCTAGAGGTACCAGGGAGGGGGGGTCCTCAAGGAGCAGCCTGAAGAGGGTTGTCACAAGGAGAACGAGCCCACTCAGCTGTAAGCTACATGCCCAGAGCCCCCCCGGGGGATCAGGCTGAGGCTGGAGCGCCCCCCCCTCTCCAGATTGTACCTCCTTTGGCTCGTCTCCCTACCCTGCTGCCCTCAGTCTCTCACACTCTCCTCTGGAATCACTTCCTCAATGACTCCTGATGCCAGGGCCGGCCTCTGCGGTGTCTTAGTCATCAAGGAAGACTTCCTTCAGGGAGCTGGAGCTGAGCTCTGACTGGTGCGTAGGAGAAGAGCAGCTCAAGAAAGAACGTGCCAGGAGGGAAGATGGTAGGAGGAGGGGCCGCAGGTGCAAAACCTCGTGGGCCGATAGTGTTGAGGGAATCCGAGAAACTGGCAGAGGCCAGTGTGGCGGGGTCCAGAGGCATCTGGGTGTGGGCGATGTGGGCTGGGGCCTGTGGTTCGGTGGGGCCGTATTTTCCAGGACACTGATGTCTGGCTTAAGAAATTGGCTCTTTACGTAAAAGCAATGGGACACCACAGACGCAAGGATGAGACAATAGGGTTTGGGTTTTGAGAATACCAGAATGGCCCGGGTGCAAAGAACAGACTGGAGATCAGCCGGGAGTTTTGGGCTCGTCTGGAGGGAGGTGGTGGTGCAGATAGAACTAAAAGGGCTTGAAAAATGCTGGGAAAAAAAAAAAAGGAAAATTATTTTGCCACTCAAATAATCATCTTTCTTAAAACTGTTAGGGAAGTCCAGCTTTTTGTCAGAGGAGAGTTTGTGCTATGGGGCTTGTAAAATGGCCACCTGAAAATTTTTTCTAGTAAGATGAAGTTTAAAACTTTAAATTTCGATGTAACAAATGCAATGAAGAGGAAACAGTTCTTGAATATTTCAAAACTTTTATTTTCAGATAATTCTATTTTTTTTTTTTTAAGATTTTATTTATTTATTTGACACAGAGAGACCCAGCAAGAGAGGGAACACAAGCAGGGGCAGAGGGAGAGGGAGAAGCAGGCTTCGTGCTGAGCAGGGAGCCCAATGTGGGGCTCGATCCCAGGATCCAGGGATCATGACCTGAGCCGAAGGCAGACGCTTAACGACTGAGCCACATAGGCACCCCTATTTTCAGATAATTCTAAGAAGATGTACAAATGAGATCTGACAACACATGTGGATTTACAATTCTTTTTTTTTTTTTTTAAGATTTTATTTATTCATTTGACAGAGAGAAAGAGAGATCACAAGTAGGCAGAGAGGCAGGCAGAAAGAGAGGGAATCAGACGCCCCACTGAGCAGAGAGCCCGATGCGGGGCTCGATCCCAGGACCCTGAGATCATGACCTGAGCCGAAGGCAGAGGCTTTAACCCACTGAGCCCCCCAGGCGCCCCGGATTTACAATTCTAAAACTAATTTCACAGCAGGGAGAGAGCATGTATTTATTTCAGTGATAGGTACATATTCATTCAAATACATTCATTCAAATGTATACTTCTGAAATATTCTAAAAATATAACCTAGAAAGGGAACTCTTTCTCAAATATACAGAAATATATAGTATGTTTTTAAGAAAAGTAGGAGTAAACGTGTAAAAATAAACTGTATGTAAACACATTTTTTACAGAGTTTTAAGTACTGCGTAAATCTTTATGCATTTTCCATTAGGAAATGGTATTTTCTCAAGGAATTCAAATCACATAATATGATTTATATAGTTAATCTCTAATGTATGCACACTTTACTACTGTTCTATTCTATAGAGGGGAAAGCAAAGCATGGGAAGTCACTGCATATTGTTAAACTGTAACTAGACTTTAGAACATTGTCCTAAACCATAGATCCTAAATCAAATACCATATATATTTTTTAAAATGACTTAAGCAAATTGTCATTACAGTACACACACACATACACACACACACACACACACAATTTAAAAACTGTGGATCTATCTCTTAATGCTAGAGGGAAATCCACTAGCTAAATAAAGAATTTCAGAATCCTTTGACAAAATGATGCCACGGTGAATCATTAAGGCCTTCTTAGATAAGAGGTTCTGACTTCATCAAAGTATTTCTTAAAATAGAGTTATTCTCTAATTTCCCAATAATGCTGCAATTTCAAAACAGGAAAAACACGGTTTCACAGAGACCGGATAACTTTAACATATAGCTTTGCTTACGTTATAAACAAGTGTTTCCCCAAATATTACATTAAACAGAGTTACAATAAACAGATTGTCACTACTAGGTCTATTAGGTCTTTCATTGTGAAATGTAAACTCGCTTTTGAGAAGTAAAGGACCAAGCAGTGAATTTGGTAGGGAAGGAACAGAAACATTTAGTGACTTTACCAGACTAACCAACAAATGCCTGGCCTCCCTATCACATCATGGAAGATGCAAGAGAAAACGGTATTATGAGTAATTCTATGTACGCCCAGATGCTATTGACATCGGTTCAAGGAAGCCAGCAGCATACCTTGTACAGTGCCTTGTTTCCCAACAACCTGCTTTCCTGAGTCAGATACAGTCTTATTAAACACCATCATCTACACAGACAGTGCAGCTTCTAGAACAATTGTACCGAAGAAAGAGTTTAAACACCTGGGCTAACTCTTCTTTACGTGCTGTTTCACGCTCTGGTGTTTGAAGTTAGCTTTCCAGGAACACAGAAGTCATAAGCAGCATTCTGGGAGGAGGGTAAACATGGCTGCTCTTGGTCGTGGTAAAAAAAAAAAAACAAAGAAAATCTGGAAAATGAAGTAAATCCCAGTTATATATTAAAGAAGTATAAGTAAATGATATTTAACACAGGCTAGTAAATATATACACTTACATTCCAGCCAAAGCCCTGTGGTCAAATAAGGCTGACCACCTGTATTTATAAATAAAGTTTTATTGGAACGGTCTTGGTAGGCAGGATAATGGCCGTGAGGAAATGTGTGCTCTAATCTCCAGAGCCTGTGAAGGCATAAAAAGGAACTTTGCAGATGTGATTACGCTTATGGACCTTGAGATGGGAAGATTATCCTGAATGGCAGAAGGAGGGGAGATTTGAAGCCGGGAGAAGGACTCAGGTTGCTCTGGCTAGCTTTGAAGATGGAAAAGCGGTCACGAACTAAGGAAAGCTAGGACTAGCTCTCAGCTGCCAGCGAGAAAATAGGGACCTCAGTCCTACAACCATGAGAAACTAAATTTTGCCAACAACCTAGATTGGCAAGAGAATAGATTCTCCCCTGGAACCCCAGAAAGGAATATAGCCTTGCTAGTGGCTTGATTTTAGCCTGGTGAGAGCTGGGTCAGACTTCTGATCTACAAAACTGTCAAGATAATAAATTTATTATTTAATACAAGTTTTAACAATTTGTACGGAATTCGTTTTAGTAATTTGTTGTAGCGGCAATAGAAAACAAACAAAATGGCCACACCTGTGGTTGACGAATCGGGTGAGGCTGCTTTCAAGCTACAAGGCAGAGTTAAGTGGCCCTGGGGCAGATCTCCTGGCCTGCAAAGCCTACAGTATTTGCAAGCCGGCCCTTTACAGAAAAGGGTTGTCTACCCCTGATATTCACACACAAAACCCATAATGGCATCTTGCCTTTACTGAGCACTTAGTGGATGCCAGGATCCAGGCTAAGTATTTAGTAATATACCAACTTTCTAGAGAGAGATGATTTTGGTCCCCATTTTACAAATGGAAAAAAAAAAAAAAATGGGGGCAGAAAGATTAAGAAACGGCTCCAGGTCCCCCAGCCAATCAGTGGCGAGCAGGGAGGCGAACCCGAGTCTGGCTGACTTCGGAGCTCGGCTCCCCCCTTGGCGGTTCACAGCACGCCGGACGCTCACCTGAGGCTCTTAGCGTGGGCGGAAAGCGACGGGGAGCTCCCCGCTGGGCACCAGGATGCCGAGATGTAGCATCCGCACAGGCTCGTCGTCCGTGGCCACGATGTCGTATTTGCGCACGACCTGGAACACATATGCACCAAAAAGGCAGAATTACCCCCTCTCTTCCTGCCTTGTGGAATACGAGAGAGCCCAAGGAGGAAATCAGAGCTTTACCCAGCAGAGAGCCAAGTGCAGCTGGAGCTCGGCTAGTCGGCGACCGATGCACATTCTTTTTCCGACGCCAAATGGAAGATGAGCAAAAGGATTAATCTTTTTCTTCTCCTGAAGCCAACGTTCGGGCCTAAACTGGCTTGAATCTTTAAAATTTTCTTCGTTGGATCCCAACACCTGGATATTTAGCATCAACACTGTCTAAAAACACATAGAAACACAAAACGTGTAAAACAACTAGAAGAAAACGTTTGAACAGCAAAATTGACAAAAGGGACCACTTTGCAAATGCAAGAGCAACCCACGAGTTTATAATGATGATTGCCAGTATGTATTTAGTATTAGAAATATACCAGGTAATAAATAGGTAAAGTTCAGAATTTAGCATCACATTCTCACACAACCCTAGGTGGTGGGTTCCATTATTATCCCCATTTTACAGATGAGAAAGCTGAGGCTCACAAAGGTTATGTAATTCACTCAAGGCTATGCTTGAATCTAGGTCTCCTTTTCCCCAAACCATTAATCCTAACACCATACAATGCAACATGTCAGCTATATACTAAGATATACATATTTCCAAAATGAATGCTCTCCCAGGGAAAGTGTTTATGGAGATCTGATGAATATTTGGAAAGTGTATCTTTCAAAGCTCTATAAGGTACAGATTGCACGAATCCTACTTACTCCTTTGGGTAAAGTGTAGTCACCCAGAACCGTTGCCTTGTCAAGCGTCCGAGTTGTAAATGGCACACTTGGGGTAAGTCTGAAAAAACAAAATTAAAATGTAAAGGTGAGCACAGACCAATCTAGATCAAATATCAATGGGAATGCCGATGTTGGTTAAATACATAATTCCTGCATAAGTTCATACTCATAAAGGGAGCACGATCACAACTCTCACAAAGAAGTTCTCTTTCTTTCTTTTTTTTAGAAAGTTTTATTTTATTTAATTAATATATTGGCGGGGCAGAGAAAGAATCTTAAGCAGGCTCCACGGCCAGTGCTCAGCCTGACACTGGGCTTGATCTCACAACCCCAAGATCATGATCTGAGCTGAAATCAAGGGTAGGACACCTAACTGATTGAACCCCTGAGGCCCCCAGGCGTCCTGAGAGTTACTGTCTTTTTCTTCCTGTAATTTATACCTCCTGTTTTTATTCCTTATTGTGTTGGTTAACTCTCTAGTAACTGCTTAGCTCTTAGTGGTGGTTTTCTCCTGTTTCATTCTGGACTTCAAATGTGTGTGTTTCCCACGTCACCCTTAAGCCTGACTTTTGTTCTAAGTTTATTCTATCTGCCCTTGCTGCAGTGACAGCTGTTTCTTTCCTAATCCTAAAATGTTGTGAGTTTTGTTTTCCAGAAAGGGTATAAAAAGAATTTCCAAAGAGCATTTTATCCCAGAGGCTCAAAAACAAAGATGTCTCTTTGTCTTATCAAATAATATGGTATTCTTGCTGAATTTCTTCTCGTATCCTTCAATTATGCCCCTGATCTTAATTAGAGCTTATAGGATTCATTAGACTATTATTATTACTGATTGAAAGGGGAGGACACTGACTTTCCAGAGATTTAATAGAATTTGCTCAAATGATTTAGGAAATGAATAATAGTAAAAGAATATGGTCCTAAGGCTTTTTTTTTTTTTTTTTTTTTTGCAGTTTGTTAAATGTTTCTGAGTCAACAATGGGTGTCGTCAGTGGGTGTGGGGACCCCTCATTGTGTATTTAAGAGAATGGTTTCCAGCATACCCATGTTGGCTTAAGCATGTGTTCTCACCTCATTGATTCTTTCAGACAGGCTTTTAAATATGGCATATTCCTCAAATCCTCTGCCCGTGGCATCTGATTTTCAGGCAATACACTCCGAATTTCCTTAAGAAGCTTTCGTTGCGCATGGGGATTACGGGATAAATTGTAGAGAATCCACATTAAGCTGTTTGCTGTCTGAAAGGCAAATGGACATAAACTTGAGTTTCTGCAAATAAACTGCCTCAAAACCATTATGAGCTGAACAAAAGCCGATGCTACACCTTGCTCTGCAAATGTATTAGAGAGACTTTTTCACGCGTCCTTATTTGCTGTGCGTTGCACAAATACAGTATATGAAAAGTCAGCTTTATTTTAGAAAACAATGCCAATTAAGGATAGTTTAATCAATGTAGACTCTTTGAAATAATCAGCTGCCTTAGGACACTTACAGTTCGGTTTGATACAAAAATTGTTTGAACACAAAAGCATGTAGGACTGGTGAAAGGAGAGCAAGCTGGTTAGGACCGTATCTATGTCGATTTCTAGGTTGTGATAAAGCTTTATTGTTGCAAGATGTTACCACTGGGGGAAGCTGCGGGGAAAGACCCAAGGGACTCCCCTCTATTTTTCCTTAGAACTGCATGTGAATCTATAATTATCTCAAAATAAAAAAGTGTATAATCAAAAATTGTTTAATATAGAAAACGGATAGAATACCTGGGTGGGAAGAGAGGGATGGAGATCCTGGCAGTGTTGCTAAGGAGTTTTTTTCTTTTTAATTTTATAGTGCAAATGCACAAGAAACTGCATTTCTGGAATTTAAAAGAGAGGGGTTTTTCTTTTGCCACACCCTAAAAAGTAACACAAACGAAAAAGCCTTATCTATGAAACCCTGGGTTTCTGCCACAGGCAAAGGGCCCTGGCAGGAGGGTGCCAACACCAAAATAAGAAATTCTAGCACTGAGTTGAGTATTTGAAGGAACCAGCCACAGCTTCTGACAAAGGCTCATGGTCTTTTAAGTGTCATGCTTTACTTCCTTTCCAAAGGCAACAAGAGGAGAAAAAACACTGGCTGAAACAGCCAGTGCAGCTTTTAGCTTCATAATAGTCACCGCTGGTAGTCATATGTATTTGTTTTTAGGCTGCTTCTTCTTTCTTTTTTTTTTACCTAATGTAAGCCAAATATTCCTGTAAAAATGGTCATTGCAGACACGAAGACGCTTTTGCTAAGTGCCATGTACCACTGACATAAACGAGCAAAGTTCAAGACAATTCGGAGCCAATGGCATTTACTATTTTGGGAAGAAGATGCCTTCAAGGCAGGCTTCTTCATGTCAGAGGACTGGTAGCCTCAGCTGCAAATAAACTGTGGACAGCATTATTACAAGAGTCCAATTTACAAAACAGGAAGAGGGCGTAGCCACCAAATTAGATACATTTCACATTTCTCTGATTTTCCAGAAGTGACTTCCAGAATTGCCAGGACTAAAAAAGAAACATTTAACCATATCAGTGGGTCCCTTACCACAAGTACCAAATAGAGTTTCGGAAAGGCAGATAACTGTAGCTTTCGCCAAGGCCTTGTAAGACAGCCTGGGCCTTTTGGGGTAACTGCAGGGGCTGAAAATGGCCTGGGAAACCTCGCAGGCACTAACTATCCCGGCTTGACCTCCGTGGAGGAGATCCTTCTTGCAACTGGCCTCCTGGCTTCTGCTCTGCCTCTTCTAGAGCCTTCTTTCACCCCACCAGCTGGAGCCCTCCCTTCAAAACAGAAATTTGATCAGGCTACTCCCTTGCCTATACTCCAAGGGCTTTCCATCACAGGTGTAGTAAAATCCAAATGGCTTACTAAGGCTTCTGGTTAATACAGCCCCTTGACTTCTCCAATGTCCACCTGACCACATTTGCTAGGTCTCCAGCTCCCACCCTCTTTCTGCTCCAGGACCCTTGCACATGCTGTTCCCTCTCTCTGGAGAGCTCTTCCACCAGATCTTCCCCTGGCTGGCTCTCTCTCATCATTTCAGTGGGCTCCAGGATCACTTCCTCGGAGAGGGAACCCTACTCCCTCTCCATCTCCTTCTAGCCCATCACTCAGATGGTTTCCTCCATGTCTCCTACCACTAACTAAAATGATCCTATTTATTGGTGTGTCTACATGTTTCTGGTTGGACTTCCCTCCGTGCAGTTCAGTTCCATGAAGGCCAAGAACTTGATCTCTGATTCATGGTGGTCCTTCAAGCGCCCGGGACAGTGCCAAGCACATAGTAGGCACTCAGTAGTTTCTGAATCCTTTCATTTATTCATCAAGTATTCGTTGAGCACCTACTTTATGCTAAGTACTATTCTACCTCCCAGGAATACAGCAACTGACAAAACCAAGTCATCTCCCTCATGGAGCTCACATTCCCGCTGAAAACAAAAGATAATGCGTGAAGCTTTACATTTATCATTCTAAGGAGCCTCTTAGGTTAAGTGACTCAGTAAGACAGTGAACAAAATGAATTCCTCCTTTTAATAGCCTTCTGGAGCATGAGGAGAAATGATGACCTTGCTGTCCCCCCCATATAGAAAACCCTACTTTTTCTTTGGATGCGAAACACGAAAGGAAGGGGAAACATGGAAAGAAACGAACTGGGACACATTCTTCTTAGCGATTATAGGTGTATGAACTGTTGGGCCACAGGGAATATTAGGACGCCTTTCTCCAGTGATGGTGCAAAGAACGGATTGAAAATGGTCAAACCCACTGGGACACTGGTCAGAATTTGTGTTTGGAGTCTGGCCGCATTGCGTCCCTACCAGGAGTATCAAGCACACTGGGGACAGAATCTTGGTATTTCAAATTGGTTGTTTCATGTAAGTCAAAATCAAGTTTTCCCGGACTCACTATGTTTATGCTTTTAATCCGAAAAAAATAACTGGACTGGCAGAGAGCATGCCAATATATGTAGAGTAACAACCACAGTCAGGCAATTTGGGGGTAATGTGCACAACCTCTTAGAACATATTCAATTTCTAAAAATCCTTCTGTGGTGTGGCATTTTACTGCCTCTGAATTCCCGTAGCAACCTATGTCTTTATCATGGCACTTGACCTTCCCCCCCTAGAGCGCATGAGTCCACCTGCTGTCACCTGAACGACCGAGGCTGTGCCCTGGGTCTGCCGCAGCATCTCGTAGGAGACTTTTTATTTGTGCTAAGCCACGGCTCAGTTAATCCTTGTGGACCGAGTGAGTCGAAGGAGTATTTAAAATTCATCCTGAAAAAGATTTTCCAGCCCGTTCGTTTCGCGATCTGACCTCAGGCCCCTTACCGTTTCTACGGCGGCCAGCTGGAGCTCTGTGACGGCCGCATACAATTCTTTCTTGGACAGCTGGTGGTGGTGATAAATATCACAGAGGAAATCCGTGCTGGGCTGCTCAGAATACTTCTCTAAGCGGTTGTCGATACAAGATTTGACTATTGGAGAAGAGAAGAGGGAAAGGAAGTCAGGTGACGATGAGGACGAGGAAGAATGCAAGAGAACCCCAAGTAAAATCCTCCCCGTACATTAAAAGGCCTTTTCAGGGACACTGACCATTTCTTCAAGGAGCTAATGTTGCCTTGTTGTTAAGAAACCAAGGCTGGATCAGTGCCCAGGGGAGCAAACTGTAACGTGCCGAAGAATCACCTGGGGGGTCTTGCTAAAATGCAGATTCTGAGTCAGGGGTCTGGGGCGGGCCTGGAAGTCTGCATTTCTACCAGGCTCCCAGGTGCTGCTGCTACTGCTCTCGGGTCATGGTTTCGAGTAGTAAGAGCTTAGAGTTTGGAAGAGACCGTCACGAGACGGAGATGGGATTTGGGTCCGCCCTCAGATCCAGGTGTCTGGCTGAATGGTCACTAATACACGCAGTGCGGGACTTGGCTCCCAAATCCGGGTGGTAGGGGCGGACAGAAGCTGCTCCAGTGTTACCAAACATAAACGCACATGCGCGCACACACACTCAAGGGCACTGCCCTGCATGCTGGCGATGATAGCAGAAATTTCTAATGTTCATAAAGAACGCTCTAGACATGTGTCTCCCTTGTTTCAATCCCCCAGGCAAGCCACCCCCAGAATAATACTAACGATGAGGTTGACAGTAATAATGATGACCGTTAAGGGTACAGCAGCTAAAGCTAGAGCTTTGGGAGCCCTTCGGTCTGGCTCCAAACCCCGGCTTTTGCCATCATCTAGCATGTCAGCCTGACAAAGGTACTTCTTTGTGCCTCCGTTCTGTCCCTCAAGACTAACAGAAGGACCTACTCGATAGGGTTTTTGGTGAGAATTAAATGAGTATATGTTTATGCGTGTGTATAAAAGATATGACATGGAATGATACGATATAGATCCTCCTACTCTACATATTGGTAACTCATAGAACAATACTCATAGCACCAATATTCCCCTCATAATGCAGCAGAAATAGTTCTGATCCATTGGGTATTGAGAGAAGCCAGGTTTTAACATTATCTACATTAGACCTAGAAAGAGTTGCATTGAGGTAAGTATTATTATTGTTGTTCTTAGCCCATTTGAGAGACAAGACTACTGAGGACAAAAGAGATATGGCACATTCGGTCAACCTGCTACACCAATGACAGAGCTGGGATTTGAATCCAGGTATCTCTGACACCAGAGCTCTTGCTTTTAAGCACTTCTGGCTCTCGAAGACTACACAAAGCTGTCTTTTCCTTAGAAATAGAATTTCCTACACCAGGGCGATTCTAAACTCGTGTTTCCAAAGCCAGAAACAATCAGAGGATGAAGGTCATGAGGCCAAGAAGATCATTCCAGCCTTCTGGCAGCAGCTCCAGAGACAGGGCTGTGGGGGGTGTGTGTGAGTGTGTGGCCACATTACCTGATTTGAAAATGGTGTCCCAGGCCAGTGTGTGGGCCTGCCACACCTTGGTATTGAGGCTCTTGTGCAGCTCGACCGGGGTCACCATCATCCTTCCAAACGTGCTCATCATCTGTGAGGAACACAGTGCCTATCATTCTGGTTACTACCTCTCAGAGACCACTGTCACACGGGAGAGGACTGTCCCACATGACCCGCACCCCATACCCCATTCCACAAAGGCAGGAACTCTCCCCCCAGTGCTGGGCGCGGAGCCCTCCCCCGCCCCGGTGGCACAATGAAAATGATCTTTGGGATGATTTTCCACTGGACGTGTTTAACAAAAAATGTGATCTTAGGACCTACATGTTTAAAAAGGAGAAAGAAGGAAAACCATCTCTTTCATATTGACTTCCATTTCCATTAATTTCCCAACGCTCGCCATTTTGACACCAGTTTCACGGAATCTATCACATTCACGTGCGATTGAAACGATTCAAAAATATTACATCTGAACATTTTCAGACTCTTTTTCAAATAGTACTTTAATAGTATTTACTAGTATTTTAATCGATTGTCCTTTAACTGAAACACCTATTTAAACTTGTCTCAGCGATGATGTAGCGTGATTCCTGGTTTACGAGCGTACATGCACATACACACGTTAAAACACACGATGCCTTGAAATGAACACTTAACTAGTGTAATAAAATAGGGGGGTGCGGCCCCTCCTGGGGGAACGGGATGCACGTGCGTGAAGTTCTGTAAATCGGGAAAACTGCTCTCCTCAAGGGGATGCTTACTGTTTTGATGGCCGTGATGAAGTTCAAAGCTTCATCCCCTGGATCCTTCTGAAGGAGTCCAAATCTCTTCTCATACAGCACAAGGCAGATGCCTGTCATTTAAAATAATCGAGAATTAAACAATCACAGCAGCACTGGGGTCTGTGAGTAGCTGGCTATTAAAGGCTCGAATCTATCTTTTGTAAGAGCAAGGTCTCTTCTAAGAGGAAAGGCAAAAAGTCAGAGAGAAAGAGGCATGATACTCTTCTCACTTTCTAGAAGTTGTCTCCACATCTGCTGACCTATCCCCTGCAGAACCTCCTGGTCAGAAATGCCACGGTGAAAATATAGCCATTTTTATACACGAATGAATGTCTCCTGCAATGCCTTGCTTTTGTCAGAGTTTATCATTGATATTTTGTGTGGCAGACACTGTTAATGGCCTACCCGATACTCATTCTCCCCCATTTCTTCTTCCGTAAGAGATTCTCCGATTTTATTTAGACTGTCAGTGCATCAGTCCTCAGGCAATGAACGTGGGTTGAGTTGATGTAAGACTCTGGTGACAATCCTGTTACCTGATTCCCCAGGCTTTCCTGTAGCAGCCTGAGAAGCCGCATGGCCCAGGTCTGGCCAATGAGCCTTAAGGAAAATACTCCTTTGCTTTCTTAATAAAAGGGGCAAGTACAGCTGGCTTAGCTCCTCCCTCTTTCCTTCTTGTTTTTGCCTGGAAGGCAGAGGTGAGACCAGGAAGGGCGGCAGCCATTTTGCAGTAAGCCAACCAGCTGAGAATGGATGAGCAAAAAGATGGAGAGTCCCCAGTGACATCGCTGAGTGCTAGCTGCGGACTGCCCTCCTCGGGACTTCCCATAACGCTGGACGATAATTTCTAAACCACCGATCTTCTTTGACTTGCAAAGACATGCATTTGATACTCCTTCATTTGGGTATTTCCAGTGGACAGTTTCCAAAACATACACTTCCTTTCTCCTCTGTAATCACTCCCTCACTTTATTCTACTCCCCTTTCCCTTAACACCTTCTGTGGGTTTCTTCTTTGCACAGAGCTTTCTAATGTGCTAAGATAGTCAAATGGTCTCTCTCCTTAAAGTGAGGCTGAGCTGATGGTGGAGATAGGTCATGATGAAAGCTCCATCCCGGAGAGCCCTCTCCAATCCCTCCCATCAGCAGCCCGAGTGATCCTCCCAGCAAATCAGTCTGAGCCACCTTCCGGTTAAAAGCACTCTATATCACTCCTAGGTACTCCCAAGCTCGAAACCGAATTCCCACCCCTGGTTTACATGGTTTGACCCCTGCCTTCCTCCCATCCTCGGCCCTCGCCATGCCTCTCCCTTGTTGGTCATGCTCTGGGCATTCTGAACATCTTCCTGTTCCTTCAACAGAATCTTCTCTGCTCCTTCCTTGACCTTCGCCTGGTGAACTCCTAGTCATCTGCCAGGCCTCAGCTGATCTGGCACCACCACCGCGAAGCAGCCTCTGACCCAGCTCAGCTGAGGCAGCTCTCTCGGATTCTCCCACAGCCTCAAACCTCCTCAGTCAGGTGCCTACCCATTCTACGGAAATGGCTTCTTTGCCCGCATCCCCATCGGGCAGCATCCCGGTCCAGGCAGAGCTGTGCTTTTTGTTCCTCAAAGAAAGGGATCATCCATCCCCTTTTCTGTTTGGAACCCTCCGTGGCTCCCCATCTGACTCAAACTAAAAGCTCAAGTTCGGCCCAGAACCTGCAGCCCCTGGCTTGGTCTTCCTCGCCCCTCTTTCCCTTCCCCTACCGTCCACTCACACCAGCACCCTCGAAGCCTCGGAGACATCACTCATGCTTCCACCTTGGGGGTATTTGGCCTTCCTGCCTCCACAGTCTGGGACCATCTTCCCACAGATGCCCCGTGGCTTGTTCTTTTAGGCCTTCCGTCCACTGTCTCCTTCCCAAAGCAGACTTGCCTCCTCTAGGCACCTAGGTTCTTTCTTGAATCCCTTCCCCCTTGGCAAAGCATATATTAAAGTGTGTTTACTTGTTGATCGTCAACCCTACTAGACTCTAAGCTCCGTGGGAACACAGACATCGCCTGTTTTGTTCAGTGCTGTGTCCCTAATACCAAGCACGGTGCTGGGCACATAGCAGGTGTTCAATAAATGTTTGTTGAATGACTACATAAACAGCCCATAGTGCAAAGCATAACTTGAGTGCCCGAAAGCATGAAAAGACTGCACAAATGGCCCCTTCGTTGTCAGCAACAGTATAGGATTATAGAAGAGTTATTGACAGACCCACTAGGAAATCAAACGAACGAGACAGTGAAGACAACTTACTTTCAAATGACCATTTGTTCAGTTCGCCGTATAAGTCTTCAATGTGGCCCCTCTCATCACAGAGTTCATCTATTCTACCCATAAAATCAGCCAAGACCTTAAAGGAAAGAAACCACAGATACGTTTCAGTCATTGAAGGAAAACAAAAGTTTAAAGGCTCAGGAAGCTAACTTCAGGTCTTGCTACCTTGTGTACTCACCACCCTTGATGTTATTCCTTCTGAGGCAACACTAATTATATATTCTCCCTGGGGGCTCACCTTCTGTCCTAACAACCTTGTCCCGGGTTATTTTCTCAGCTTTTCCCGAAACCACCCTAAAGCTTAGGTTTCTGCTTCTGATCTAAATTTAAGAGAAGGAAAACGTTTCTTCTAATCAGAAGGGGGATGAAGGCATGGAGGAGGAATCAGCCAAGTGTTTGTTGGCACAACCCATCAAGCCCCGTGAGCCCTGCCACTTCCACATCTCTGGGCCAGCAAACATCTCTTTACTGGTTGGTATTGTATTTAAGCATGTTGAACTTGGAAGCAGAAAAATCCGCAAATTCGAGACACAGCTGCTTCGCTAAATAGCTCTGTGACCTGGGACAAGTTACATAAAGGCTGTAGATGCCAGCTCCAAAATCAGGGTTTTAGATGACTAACGTCTCACATTTAACAAGGCTTGTATCGTTCCAAGCACCGCATGAAGTGTGTTATCTTCGCTGATCTTCACTACAACCCTGTGAGGTCAAAAGTACGGTCATGACTCTCATTTCCTGCCTAACAGAGGAGGGAACGGGCTTCGAGCGGGGCTGAGGTACTGATCCTTGGACAGGTAGCTGGAAAGTGGCCATGCTGGGGCCTGGAACAGGGTAGGTATGACTACAAAGCCCATCCGTGTAACCAATGGGCATTTTGAGTTTGTCCACATAGTGCATTAAAAAGGACTTTGAAATTGTTACCACCGAAAAAAATCCAGGAATTGCACATAAACCTATGGAATTTTCACTACGTATCAAAAAATAATAATAATAATAACGACAAAATCTGGAGACCCTGGGTCTGCATTCCCACGTGGGGGTCATTTGCTGGAGCTGAGGCAGCTGTCCCTTCTAGAAAGGGCTGTTTGCTAAAATCCCCACTGGGCCTTCCTTACACCTGTGTATGAATTACCTGGCCCCTGAAACCTTCTGGGTTTGCAGTCTTGCACCTATATGATCCTATCTGGGTCCAAGTTCAGTTCAAAATAAACACCCAAAGTGATCAGGAGTAAAGAGAATACTGTATACTTAAATCCCTCCCTCTTTGGCCCTCTGTTGACTAAAGGGTAATGTCTAAATGCCTTATCATGGTACAAAAACATTAAGAGCTGCCCTCTTCCAGCATCATTTCAGAGAAAGCCTTGCCTCGGCTACACGAAAGTACTGTTCTCTGAACGCACCATGCTGCCTCATGCCTCCCTATTTTCAGCAAGCTATTCTCTCTGCCTGAATGCCTTTCTCCACCTTCTCTAGCTTGAAGACTCCTATTCATCCAACAGAACCCAGCTTAAATGGTGTGACCTAGGAATTTTATAAGCATTATCTCATTTAATCCTCCCAGCAAATTTGTGGAATGGGAACTGTCATGCCCAATGTATAGACTGGGAAAGTGAAGCTTAGGGAAGTTAAGAGAATAGTCAGGTTACAGAGCTAGGGGGTGGAGGGCTGAGATCCAAATTCAAGGCTGTGGAATACCAAAGTCTCTAGTTATAATCATTCCCTTATTGAGATGTTACTCTACAAGAGAGTGAAGGAAGGAGGAATGAGGGTTTGGGGAGAAGGATGTGGGGAGGAGTAGGGAGAAAAGGAAGACCCCTGATCCATCGAATTGCCTGCACTTTGTAGCTATGACTTGAAGTTCCATAAACATCTCTCCCTCCCCAGGAGACCCGGGAAAGCTGCTCCCAGCCTGCAAACCTCATTGATTTTGTTGTCCAGCTTCATAATTTCTACTGGTTTCATTAGTTTTTTCTGAAAAGCACTCCGGACCCTCTGCCAGTCTTCTCCTTCCCTAGGAGAGAAGCAGAATTATATTTAGGGCATATTGAAAGGAAAAGAAGGGGGAAGCAAACACACCCCCAGCTCGGCAACTCTGTGAACTATATAATCAAATGAACGCTAGAATCGTGGCAAGAGCTCTCCAGAGAATGTCAGCATTGGAATATTTGGGGCTGGTTTGAAAACAGAATGAAAAACCACCTTTCCTCCCTGCCAAAGATGATGCTGGAAAGGTGAAGTCCAGGTAATTTGGGCTCCGGGCTTTTGAGGTGCCCTGGCTGGGGCTGACCTGGGAGGCCAGATGCCTCAATTCTCAGCAGTAAGAGTGGGCACCTGAACCTCCCCTTCATCAGCAACCCAGATCTGTTTGAGAAAAATTTTGTCTTCTCTTAACCCATTGACTTGGGTTGAAAGTCACAGTCACAAAACACCTCGACCCTAAAATTCTGTCATTGCCTCCAAATAATACACAGTCAGAGGTTCAGGGGAGCTGTAAAAGTCTGTTCTAATTATTCACCTTCTTCCCTGACCTCACAGCAGACCACACAGCCTGTGATGCACCACGCATTACTATGGCTTTTAATTCCGGTAATTATGTCCTGAAAAATACAACTATTAGGCATTACAATTTGGAAGTAAAAAAAAAAAGTGCTAACTTGTTAAATGCTACCTACTAAAAAGCAGAGGAATCTCATCACATAATGGCATTTATGTATCTAAAAGAATGCGACCTTGACCTCCCTCCTCCTCCCACCTTTCTGACTAGACTTGGATCTTTCTGGAGGGGGAATGGGTCCCCTCCAGATAGGAAGGTAACTGTCAAAAGAAAAGAAGTTAATGCCTGGCGTTTGAGCTCACAAGAGGGGATTAGAGACAATCGTAAGGGATAGTTTTGTATATAGTACGTTGGCCTGGCGGGCTGACTTCTGAACCTCAGTCCGTCCAAGAGTCTGAACACCACAGTGTGGGTAATGCTTTGGGCCTTTCTTTGAAAAGGCCCGGCCCTGCCCAGTTGCCAGAGAGAAGACGTGCTGGGTGCACAGTACAGCTCTTCTCAGCCCACTCTGATCTAGGCAAGCGTTCGAGACTGCACCGGGTAGAGGCTTTCGTGCTCCCCCTGCATACGGAGGGTACAACCGCTGAAAACCCTCTCCCAGTTTCCAACGCCCAGCCGCCGGCCCCCGTCCTGCCTCCTGGACTCACAGGATCAGCAGCCCGTAGCCCTCCTTGCGATAGTCGCGATAGGCTTTCCAAGGCTTGATCTCCAGCCGCTGGGGGTACGCGCTCTCCGTGCGGTACAGCGCTTCGAGCAGGCACGGCGAGCCCAGGTGAACCGAGTCGAAGGAACCCAACTTCATGCGGAAAATCTTGCCATACTTCCTGTGGTACTCCGCCTGCAGGGGCCGGACCGAGTCAGCGCGCATCCCTCGCAGTCCCCGGAGCGCTCCTCCCGCCTCCCGCCTCCCGCCTCCCGCCTCCCGGGGCCGCAGCTGCGCCAAACTCGAGCGCACTGTGCGCCCGAGCCGCGCGCCTCGCCCAGGGTTTGGAGCGCAGGGCAGGGAGGGGAGAGGGAATTGGGGCGCGACGAGGCATTTACCAGCGTGTCGTGCTGTTTCTTGAGGCCCCCCTTCCAGAGAATCTCCGGCAGGCTGCCCAGCAGCGGCCAGTTGGTGGGGCCCGGCAGGGCGGCCGCGTTCTGCGCCTCGCCGGGTTCCATCAGCGGGCAGAGGGGCACCTCCAGCGGCTGAGGGGGTGCGCACGCCGCAGACGTCACAGGTCTGGGTGGCTGCCCCAGGTGGCGCAGCTGCTGGAGGAAGGCGACAAGGGAGCGGCTCTTGCTGATGGGGGAGCTCATAGCAGCGGGGGACACTGTGCTGGTGGGAGTGCGCGCGGACGGGGAAACGCGACTTGGCTAAAGAGGCGCCGGCGGGATCTGGGGGTTTGACAATTCTGGGAGAGAGGGGAGGGCCAGCAGGTGCGACGGAGGGGGCGGCAGAGGAGCAGGGAGAAGAAAGGACCTTGGGCAAGGATGCTTGGCGCTGCCGCGTGCGGCAGCCTCAGGGCGCGGGTGCCGGCCGAGCGCTGGCCTCAACGGCAGGAGGAGTGCCTCTGGGGGTTGGGTGTCTCCTTGAAGAGGATGGGAAGGGATATGTGTCCGCCTGTGGATCTGCGAGGCTGACGTCCAGGTCTGGAGCCGCGATGTGGAGGTGTCAAGGAGCGTAGAGAGATGCCGCTCGGCGCGGCGGTTTCGTCCTCTCCCTTTCCACGCTCCATGCCCAGGGACCACGTATTTATGGAGACAGGGCAGGCCCTGGGTGGCCAATGAGCACGCTGAGTAGGGCGGAGTGGGCCCCGGCTGGCCTGGCCCGGAGGGACGCGGGACCCGGGGGGCGGGGGGCAGGGCTGGCAGTGGAAATAGGATGGAGTCAGCGAGGTGAGCGAGGGCGCCTGGGCTTCGGGTGGCGGGTGCGCGGCGGACTCCACCCGGAGTTCACCGGGTGTGCGCCCAGCGCGCCTCCCCGCCCTGCCCCGGGTGCAGCCCCGCGCTTGCACAATCGCGCTGCCGGGCGGGCGAGGTCTCCGAGTGCGGCCCGGGGAAGGCTGCCGGCGCCTGCCGGGGCCCCCGGAGTCCGCGCCCCTCCCGGGAGCCAGTGCTTGCCAGCCGGGACGGAACTCTTTTTTGGAGAAGGTTGGCTTTCTGCGCCTTCCAAGGTGGGGTGTTGGAGACTTAAGTGAAATGCATCCAAAGAGGGCATTTCACCTTCGGGTCTTCACTTGGGCCAGGCGAGCCTGTTGGGTTTGTGGTTCCCTTCCTGGGGTCTCCATTTTTTGGTTGTTATGAAGATTTAATGGATTGCCGTAGGTAAAGCGCCAACAACAGAGCCGGTAGTCAGCACCCAATATAGTTGTTGTTACCCCTTTGGAGAGTTAGGAAACGCGGTGAAAGCGAGGCTTGCGGTGGAGCTGGCTTACCTCTCCCGCATCTACTGGCCCCCTCTCCTTTTGGACACCAACTACCCTGTGCAAAGAGGCGCAAGTGCAGCCCCACCCACCCCCACAAAGTCCCCGAGGCAAGCGCGGGGCCGCACGCACGCGCGCACGCACGCAATTTCTAGATTCATCGTGGCTGGCCAGAGCAGAACTCGTTCTACTAATTCAGGAAGAGAAGTTGGAGATATTTGTTGAGCGTTTTAAAGTAATTCGTGGTCTGTCGTTCTGACCCGGCGCGGGAACTCAGGCCCGCCAGGTCGTTTTCGCTCCCGGCTCCCGAGTCACGTGACCGAGCCTTTTTTTGACGCTAGTTTTGGCGATTCTTCCCTGGGGAGTTTACTGTAAACCTCTGCTTTGTTTCTTGAGAACCTTTAGCAGTCCACATTGAGCTTGAACTCTGTCATTTCAGATTTCTTCTGACACGTTAATGACTGCTAATGTTAGTAAAAATAACTACGTTAATATAATGCATATTAATTATTATAACGTTACTTATATTAATACAATGTATTATATCTACTATTATAATGTATTGGTATAATGCATTATATCTACTTATATAGATATCTATTTATATACACATTCTATAGTATATATTATATACCACATACTGTAGATTATATACCATATGTAATATATACATCTTACATGGTATACAAATGAGAGCTTTCTAGAGCTTATAATAAACCAGGCACTTAAGCTAGACATTGTACAAAAGTTTTCCCATTGAGTTCAGCCCAGTGATGAAAATAAAAGAATCAATAAGACTGAAGCTTAGAGAGTTAAGCCCAATGTCCCATGTGGCTCATGTGGGATTCAGCCCCCAGATTTTCTGATTCTACCCCTCATTATACACATCATGCATTTTACATCACCTTTTGTTAAACCAAGAACATGTCAGAATATTGGAAATGTTTCTTAAGTGGGAATATCACCAAGAGGGGCCAGTTTGCGTGGGGCTGTGTGATGCAACTTTGCCTCCGGTGCTAATGGTGGTTTGAAAAAGAACGGCCTCAAATAGAAGACGCATTTAGTGGACCATTGTGTATCTTGCTTCTGGCAAGTGCTTGGCACATAGTGAATGGTCAATAAATAACTCTGCTGTTAAGTCAGATATTGGGTTATCCCCCTTCCTTGTGCTTTCTTTTCTTTCTCTCTTTGCAGGTGCACCCAAGAAGAAAGGGAAATAATTTCATATTTTTCTTTCTCTCTTTGCAGGTGCACCCAAGAAGAAAGGGAAATAATTTCATATTTTCTAGATTTTCATATGAGTTTAGCACTGGGTTGCCTTATAAACAAGTAGACCCTTGGAAGCGTAGGCAATCATTAGTGTCCTAACGGCCAGTGAGGATATTATTTTTTTTTTTTAACTGCTTTTTTTTAAACTACTTTTTTTTTTTAATTTTATTTATTTGACAGAGAGAGAGAGATCACAAGTAGGCAGAGAGGCAGGCAGAGGAAGAGGGGGAAGCAGGCTCCCTGCTGAGCAGAGAGCCCGACGCGGAGCTCGATCCCAGGACCCTGAGATCATGACCCGAGCTGAAGGCAGAGGCTCTAATGCACTGAGCCACCCAGGTGCCCCGAGGATATTCTTATTTCAGGGAAATTGGTTTCTCCTGGCCAGTGGAGAAAGTCCCCAGTCATTTCGATATTGGGTTGCAGAGGGAAGAAGACTGGCTCTTGGAAACTTGGTTGACATCAACACATATCCATCCTTGACAAGGTGCAGCTAAATTCAAAATGACTACTTTGAACCCGGTCCCAGAAACACTCTTTCTAACCAGGCCTCATCCCTAGCTCATTACTTGGCCTCTGTGAGTCATCCTGCTTGGGATCCTGCTGGGAATTACTAATGAGAGATGTCGAAGCATCTCATAAATGCCCATCATCATTACTGAGACAGGCCCAGGCCCTCTGTTTGGTTCTGGGAAATCTTACCAAGTCCCGAATGGATAATTATACTCCAGCCCTCACACCAAGCCACCACAGATGACAAAATGTGGTTGTGTGTGTGTGTGTGTGTGTGTGTGCATGTGTGTGCGTGGGCGTGAGTGTGTATGCATGTGTGTGAGCATGTGTGATGAGGGTAGAGGGGAAAAGTCCTTGGAAGGACAGTAGCTGGTTTCCACCACTGAAAAAAACAAAATTCTTTCAAATGTATTAAATGGTAATATAGTTTTGTGCTTCAAAGCTTTGACTGAACTTGGTGGAGGTCATAGATCTGCTTTCTGACTGTGGATCCATAAAGGACTTACCTTCCACATCCGAGCATGGGTGGTGTTAGAACCAGCCTCACAACCTGAGTAAAGCCCCCAAGTTTCGTGGAAACAGCAAGAATAATAATAATAATAGTAATAATAATAATAATAGCCAACCTCATGGGGTTTGCTGTGAAAACAGCAGATATAGTTCTTAGCACAGAAAAGCACTCAGTAAATATTACCTCATAGCCTTACTATATTGCAAGGCTTGGTTTTTCGCAAACTGCATGCAAGAGAGGCAATTTATAATGTCTCAATTATTATACCTTGTGTTCAACTTAGTATTGCACTTTTGATTTGGGAAACTGTATAATTGAATGAAGCCAAAGGAATATTAGCAAAGAAATGCTGATGAGTTCAAATCCCAGCTCAGGAACTTCGTAGGCAGATAAAGCACGGATGATTATCTCTGTAAGCTTCAAGTATCTCACCTACAAAGTGGGGATAACGGGAGCACCCACCTAGTGATGTTTTTCCGAGGATGATAAAGCATTGAAAGTCCCTAGCATATACTAAAGCTCTCAAATGTTTGTCGTTAGAGTGATTAAGTACAGGAACTGGGCTTTCGAAAAATTAACGTCATAATCTCTATTACATTTGTCTCAGAGTTCTCTGCCTAAGTAGACAAAAACCTCCTTGAAATTACAAACGTTGTCACCTTGGTTTTGCCTTTCCGGGAGCATAGGACGGAGAGGTGTTTACCTCTGGCCAGCACCCAATAAGCAAATAATAGACCTTTAATTATTGATTATTTCCTCGTTCTTCAGTGAAACGAGAAAGATCAGTATCAATGCATTCTCTGTGTTCTGAGGAAGAAGTTGTTGGTAAATCGTGGAAGGCTTTATTTGTGTGTCATATAGAAAACAATTCTGTGTAAATAGTAGTTTTAGTCTCCACGTATTGGGTTGAAGCCGTGAATCCACCACTCACAAGCTGTGTGGCCTAGGGCAAGTTTTAACCTCTGTGAACCTAGTTTCTTCATTCATAAAATTGGGGGTTACTATGCCTATATCTCAGGAAGGCTAAGATAGATCCTTGAAATGGGCAGAACACAATTAAATGCCATCTTCACAAACATTCGTTGGGCCCCATGTATGCCAATGATTTCTGAGTAGAATTCAGTCCTGTTGGTAAGTTAAAGTTATATTATGGAAAAATGTATCTTAAATCCTCCAAAACATAGTGACATAGGGAGAACTTTTGAGAAGTTTCCTCATTAAAGGAGCCGTTCCATTTTGAAGGAGGTCAAAAACACAAGGTGCACACTCAAGTATGAATCATTTTCCTCTTAGTACAAATTATAATTTACTGAGGAGCTCCTGTGTGTGTGCCAGATATTTTACTCTCTTCCAACCCGGTCATACTGTAAAATAAATATTATTTTCCTTTTTGTAGGAGAAAACGTGTTTCTTAGAGCATTTAAGCCAGACCTGAGTTTGAATCTACCCCACCACCTATGACCGAGTTAGTTCATCTTGTCCTCGTCTATAACATGGAAATCATAGTGGCTCTTCTATACTTTTATAAATTATAGTTATAATAGTATTATAGAGCCACAATGCTGTAACTTGAATTCTAGCTTGCTTTAGGATGTCCCACTCCCTGAAGGCAGGAAGGTGGTCTGTTCTGCTCTCTGTATGTTCTTAGTACCTGTACCTATGCTTGGATCGGTTTAGGGGCTCGATAAATATTTGGCAAACAATATACTGCAAAATAACAGAGATTAAATGTCTTATTTGCTATAGCTGTACTTTTT
Organism: Potos flavus; assembly: GCA_028534135.1. Taxonomy (NCBI): domain Eukaryota; kingdom Metazoa; phylum Chordata; class Mammalia; order Carnivora; family Procyonidae; genus Potos; species Potos flavus. The sequence continues at coordinate 115,366,540 of CM052885.1, forward strand.
GAGTTGATTGAAGCTGTGGCTCTAGTGAAACACAGTTCCTAGTAAATAATGGGTTTAATGACAAATCTTATATATAAAGAAACATTTTATTTCATTTTTTCTTTTTTTGAAATGTCTGAGAAAACAGAAATCCATACAAAGAAGATGTGGACTCTTTAATAACACATCTCCACATGAAAATGGAAATAATTGGTTAATGTTATAACCATGAGTTAAGGTTATAAACAGTATTTGTTACATGGTAAACGTATTAGCTATTATTATCAACAAAAGGGGCGCCTGGGTGGCTCAGTGGGTTAAAGCCTCCCCCTTCAGCTCGGGTCATGATCTCAGGGTCCTGGGATCGAGCCCCGCATCGGGCTCTCTGCTCAGTCGGGAGCCTGCTTCCCTCTCTCTCTCTGCCTGCCTCTCTGCCTACTTGTGATCTATCTCTCTCTGTCAAATAAATAAATAAAATCTTAAAAAAAAATAGTTTTGGAAGATACAGGTATAACTATTGGCTCTAGAGTCAAGTTAAGCTGCCTAATGAAATAATCCATTGATTTTGAAAAATTCCATTGGTACTATATGTGTTTCATAACTGACTTTTACAATGACGTCATCATTATGTCATCACATACCCACTCGACACCTTCTTGCATGATATAACTTGGCTAATTCCATCAGGGTGAGAATCAGAGAAATTCTAGGATAGAATTATTATTGCTCATTATTTTGGATGCAAAATACATTTTGCCTTGCTACCGGTGTGTCAAGAGCCTGCCTTGACACATCTTCTTATGGCTGTTGATTTGCATGCAGCATTGTTGATCTCTGATTGTGTTTTGCCAGAGCTTTAGTAGGAATCACCAGTGCATACTTCCGTAGGGGATGAGCACCTACAGGGAACTGGTGGAAAGTTCCTGTGTAGTCCCCAGTGAGTCAACTCCAGGATGAATGGGATCTTGTGTGTTTACATGAATACTCTCAGATTCCCCCAGAATCTGTGTTTTACCCACACCTCCGGGTGATTTGTATGCACATTAAATTTTGAGAAGCGTGCATATTATTATCCTATTTTACAGGAAAAATAAATGAAACTCAGAGTGAGTCTTTTGTCCAAGTTAGAAAATGGTCGATTCAAACCCAAGTCTGTCTAACTCCAAAGTTATTCTGCATTATTGACCGAAAAGAAGTTTATTGTCCCTAAAAAATAAGGGCTTCCCCATGGGTGCAAATGCTCCCATATTGGCACTTTTTCTTTTCTTTCTCTTTTTCCCTTTTTCCTTTCTTTCTATTTTTCTGTTATTGTTTTTTTTTTCAAAGATTTTATTTATTTGAAAGAGAGAGAACATGAGCAGGGGGGAGGGGTAGAGGGAGAAGCAGACTCCCCACTGAGCAGGGAGTCCAATGAGGGATTTGATCCCGGGGGCCTGAGATCATGACCTGAGCCGAAGGCAGATGCCTAACTGACTAAGCCACCCAGGCGCTCCTGTTCTTCTGTTGATGTTAATGAATAAGTCCTTATGTTCTCTTAAAAGTCAGTGGTAGATATGCCACAATTTCTTACCTTAAGGTATTCAAAAAAAAAAACACAAAAAGCCCACACTTCTTATTCCAGAAATTACGTTTCTGCCCAGACAACGGGAAAGCTGAATGGGCACATCGACACTGAGGAGCTCGAGTCAGGGGCTCCCTCAGAAGTGGAGTCCAAAATGAAAAATGTCTGACAGCCACCCTTCATTTAAGGCCACGGAGATGGCTATGCCAGGAAACCTCCTGAGGTCTCTGGGACTTTGATATTCATAACCCAGTAGAAAAGAAGTTATCATCACAAAAGCTCTTCCCGACTAGCTAGAGACTTGAGATGAAGTGGATATTTCAGTAGAGAGCATCTCACGACGATTGCGTGGAAGTGACCTTCCCAGGGGAACGAGTAAAATAATGAGGACCTCCGAAAGCCTCATAGGGCAAGTTTAAATTCCAACTTGCACCTCAAAGCTCAGAATCTCAGAGTTCCACGATGATGTGAGGAACCAGCGTGTGCTCCTCAGGAGGGAAATCTGGCTCAGCCACGGAGTATGCCCACCCACGCTACACACGTACACCTGCCTCCACACTTGTGGCCCTTTGGTCACACCCTCCCATACACGCACACCCCCCACATCCTCCTCACAAGCATACCCCCCAACACATGAACCTGCACCCAAAACACTCTTGCCATACACACCCTAGCTGCTAACTCATCCTGTCAAATACATTGTCCGTAAGGTAGCGGGTTAAAGGTTAGAGGAAGAGAAACTTGGGTTTAAAGCATGACCTTGAACAAGCGACATCCTCTCCCTGAGACTCAATTTCTGCTTCTGTAAATGGTGGTACTTACTTCATAGCATCAGTTCAAGGATTAAAAAAGACAATGCATTTGAGGCATGTAACAAGTAGTCAGTAAATATTGGCGAGTAAATACTAACTAAATTACTATTAACCGAAGGCAATGACAGGGGACCGTCTTAATTCCAAAAGGAGTGCTTTTGGTGGGAGTTTTGGGTGGGTTTATCTGTGGTGGAATTTTGGGGGCCGGGTGGCATTTTTTATACGTATAATCTTATCTTCAGAAGCCTCTATTGCGTGAGAACAAATAGAAGGTTCCTAAAGGGAAACTTCTGCAAGATATCTTGAAAAGTACACACCTAGAAAGAACGTCCAATGGTCGTGGCCATCCAGTTAGTTGTAGGGAAAAAAGTACCTAAGGGCTTACATTCTCAAGGATGTTGGAAGAAGATGTGAATGGACTTTTCTCTAAACGTTAAGAGGGAAGGTAATTTGGGGGGTTTCTGCCATCATTCAGCCTTGCATCTCTCATGTTTCACCCCAACTTACGGCCCTCGTTTTCTACTATAGGACTCTCTTCCTGCTAATTCTGCCTCTACTGCAAGTGGAGAATGAGTATATACTAGTAGGTAATATGTTCAGGTGTAACTTATAAATGTTGTGAATTTCCCTGCTCTCACCATTTCTGGGAATCACCACAAATCCAGCAGGTAAATACCGGGTTGACTATCATTTTACAAACAAGGAAATTTAGGCTCAGAAATTGTGAGAGACCTTCCCATGGTCACACAGTAAGTTTGTGGGAAAGCTGAGAATCAAAGCATGTCTTCACGCAGCTTCATTCATACTCTCCCGTGTTGCATCTTGAGTATAATATCCTTCTATACTTTGGATGATTATTGCATTTTCCTTAAATCTAGATGGCAAATATTCTGAATATTTGAACCTAGAATATTTTAAGGAACCCTAAAATAGGGACATTGGCACCGCTACAGAAGCCGAAAAGGCTCAAAAAATTCCCCCTTGAATCAGACTGGTGCAGCCACTGTGGAAAACGGTACGGAGGTTCCTCAAAAAATAAAAAATAGAAATACCATATGACTCAGTAATTCCACTCCTGAGTCTTTACCCAAAGAAAGTGAAAGCACTAATTTGAAAAGATACACACACCCTTATGTTTATTCCAGTATTATTTACAGTGGAAACAGCCCAAGTGTCCATTGTAGATGAGGGGAAAAAGAAGAGCTGGTATATATATTCCGTGGAATATTATTCAGCCATAACAAGGAGTGAAATCTTGCCATTTGCAACGACAGGGATGGAACTAGAGGGTGTTGTGCTAAAAGAAATAAGTCAGTCAGAGAAAGACAAACACCATATGGTTTCAGTCACATGTGGAATTTAAGAAACAAAACAAAGGAACAGAGAGAAAGAGACAAAAAAAAAAACAGATTATAGAGAAGAAACAGATGGTTGCTGGAGGTGAGGTGGGTGAGGGGAAGGGGGAAACAGATGAAGGGGATTAAGAATACACTTATCATGATGAGCACTGAGTAATGTCTAGCATTATCGAATCACTATATTGTACACCTGAAACTAATATAACACTGTACATTAATTATACTGGAATTTAAAAAAAGCCCCTTTCCCAGCTGACCCGCAACTAGAGAGCATGTGACTAACCTGAGCCAATCAGATGCTTCGAATGGGGGTCTCCATGAGGAGCCTGCAGACTTGAGATTTGCTTGGGTGGTGGCCGGGAGGGACTTCTCTGTGCTCTGCTGGCGTCCTTACGCAGGTCAGTGACTGTTAATGTAACCAGACTTTCCTTTTGGTATAATTCTGGCCACAGTTGGGCGGCTTCGTCCCCCTTGAGACCTGCTTACTTTGTCACGTCTGGTTGTCTAGCTTTGCATGGCAGACTCCATGATATCTGTCAACAAATTCCTTTTCTGCTTAGGTTAACCCCGGGGGGCATCTGTGATTCTAAAACAAGAAATATGACCCACGGTGACCAGACCATAGAGAAAAAAGGCCATATTCCCCTCCAGTGTTTCAGGGTGTCCCCTTCAACCTTGCGAGGATCCTGAGCAGCAGCCCGTTCCTGGGATTTTCCAAGCCAGGGCAATAGACTTTTCATGAAGACTCTTCAAATGTTTACATTTTTCTTTTTGAATCAATATGAGAATTATACATTTTCTTTTCACATCTTAATAAATATGAACAGGGCTAGTGGGATGTCCTCAGTATGGTTGGAAGTCTGGAGTCCTTTCTGGGATCCAGTACTCTCTCTGTGGTGCTCTTGCGGCCACCCAGGCCCTCCCCATCCTATCTCAATGGTCTAGTTGGCTCAGTGGTTAAAAGGGACTAATTTAAGTCAGACCAACAGAGTTTAAACCCAGCTCTCCTACTTCTTGGCTATGCAGCCTTGGGCAAATCATTCAGCAGCTCTGTGTCTCAGTTTCTTAATCTATAAAATATGGGTTATGATACTACCTATCTCCTAATGGTATTAACATGATCAAATGAGTTAATTCCGGTCAAGCACTTAGAATAATGTCTGATGGGTAGTAAATGCCAGGTTTGCTCTTTATGTGTTTTCATCACACCAAATGCACACTTGCTCTTGTACCCTTTCTTTTATCAAAACCAGCTTTCAGAAAAGAATCTGATATTGTGTATGGATCTGGGTCTGAATTTGTTTCTTTCACCGAGATATCCTCAAATGAAGCCGTTTCTCTAACCGTGAAAATCCTGATCAAGGAATTGGAGACATCCGTAGAAGTTCAGGGGATATTTTCAGGGACAGAAGAGTCCATACTCACAGAACTTGATGACAATTCCAGCTACACAAGGTCAAGGCTGCAAGTGAATGTACAGCAATTAAATCCAGACATTGAAATGTACCCAGAGACAGAGGGATGGCGGGAGATTATTTTTTATCCTTGAGATAAATAACCATTTGATAGAATGCAACAAAAAGGCTCCTTTGGCCTGTTCTGAAGACAGGTGACCAATGAGTCCAGAGGGTTTCACCGTTAACAATGTCCCGGGGGGTGTCAACCTGTTCACTTTTACTTACATAACACAATCAATTCATCTCACCAGCATAAATAAGTATGTGATCCTCATGCCTGAGCTTGTGACTTGATTTCAAAACCATTCAGTCACAAATAATGCTCCTCATATGTTTTCTTTTCTAAAGTCTAAGTGACTCAGATATTTTGTTATTCAACAAGATGACCGCCATGACTCAGGCAACTGAGCTATTAGCATTTTCTGCAGTCTCAAGTCTGGAGTCCAAAATAAAATGAGTTATTTCATAAATACCTTTTCTCTAAAATGAAAACGTGTGTGTGTCTCTTGGTTGTGAAAATCCTCATTTGAATCTTCAAGGAGAAAAGTCATGATCTGAAAAGTGGCCTTGGGCAGCAGACGCCGTTTTCTTCAAATCCCAGCTCCAGAACTCATCAGCCTGGGTGACTATGGGCAAGTGATATTCTCTCTCCCAGCTTTGGCTTCTTCATCAGTGAAAAGGAGAATGTTACCAAACGCATGCGTGGTTGTATGGATACCGCCTAGCAGAGTGCCTGGCCCACGGCCAGCAGGTAGTATGAGGCTCTGTTTGCTTCCAGCTGGCATTTAATGTCACAGAAGGACACCGCACTCAGATGGGGGAACATGCCCTCACTTCTGTTGAAAACCTTGGTTGTAGGAGGGAAGAATTCTAATGGATTAGACATTTGGCCCCATTTTAAACTTCACTCTCTGGTAAGGTAGATTGTGTCGTGGAGTGGATTCCAAATTCAAATTCACGGGGAAGGGTTGCTGGTTGGTTTTCTACTTCAGTGGCTAGGGATTTTATAAAGTTAGAACAAGTTTAGGAGAGCAGTTTTATATGGGGAAAGGTGGTTTTTTATTCTCTTCCAGCTTTTTTTTTTTTTTTTTTTGATGGTAAAGTCTTTGTTTTTACGTTGTTGGTTTTAGATTTGAGCTTCCTTGGTTTAATGTCCTTCCTTAGCAAAATAAAGCCGGCACCTTTTTTTTTTTTTTTTTTGTTAAAGATTTTATTTATTTATTTGTCAGAGAGAGAGAGCACAAGCAGGCAGAGTGGCAGGCAGAGGCAGAGGGAGAAGCAGGCTCCCCGCCGAGCAAGGAGCCCAATGCAGTACTCGATCCCAGGACCCTGGGATCATGACCTGAGCCGAAGGCAGCCGCTTAACCGACTGAGCCACCCAGGCGTCCCAATAAAGCCGGCACCTTTTTGATGATACTGCTCCCCAGTCCATATTAAAAAAAAAAATGTATTGAGATATGGAATTCAAATGATTGAGAACTATTCATGTCACAATCAAGCAATTCTCCCTGTTATCCCCAAGTATAGTATTGTTCTATGTCCCTCTGCTACCTTAATGCCTACAGCCCAGGAGACATAAATAGACCAATTTGGGGTGGGGGGGTTCAGGTAAAATCAACTAGGATATTTTAATGGACAATGAATGAAGGAACAAAAGACCAAGCTCAGTTTCTTAAAGTGACTGTCCCCTACTATTTTATTACTAAGGAACTTTCAAGGAACTATCTTGCACAACACTTATATATGACGGTCTCTGCTGACGAATAATCTCACAAAACACACAGAGAGTTTCGTGCTGCGTACTAGGCAGTGATCACAGATCCCGGTGCGCAGCTTCCCAGAATCATGCCTCCAGGAAGCCCATGTGAAAGACAAAAAAAGTGAATTAGTGAGACATGGCTCCTCTCCCTCCTCCACTGGCCTGAACCCTTGGCAGTCACGATGGCCCGTGACAGTGGGTTCTTGGCCATACATTAGCCAAGACAGGTGACTAATTGATTCAAATACACCACTTGGATCTTACTCCGAAGCATTGATTTGGGATTTGGGAAATAGCCCGCTCATTAGTGCAAACTGGTCTCTTGATCAGAGTTATGGGGAGCCCATCTTTTACTCCCCACGCCCCTGTAACTGAAGCAGTGCAGGAAGAAATTTCTCAGAGATAAAGAGGATTGGAGCAGCTGAGCCCAGAGGAGAAGTGGAGTGAGGGTCCTGGTGGTTTAACGGCTCGCGTTTGCAGGCCTTTCTTGAGGGCTGGAGGAGATAGAACTTTTGGATTTGGTAGCAACTTAGATTCTTACGATTGTAAGCAACAGAAACTGGTGCTGACTCACCTAATTCGTAAAGGAATTTCTCTGGCAGAGGACAGAGGCTTGCAGAAGTGTGGCTGGGTGACCAAGGTTAGGATGTGGGATTCCAAAATAGAAAGCCACCACTAAAGAATTACCAGCCCCAGGGCTTTGGGACACTGAGTCCCAGAGTGACATACAGCAGGTATCATCGGAATACCAGCAGAATATCTGATTAGCATTCTTGCTTTCGATTTTTTTTTTTTTTTTTAAGATTTATTTACTTATCTTTGGGTGGGGGAGAGGCAGAGAGGGTGGAAGGGAGAGAGTCTCGAGCAGAGCCCACGCTGAGCACGGAGTCCAATCTGACGACCTGAGCCGAAACCAAGAGTCAGGTGCTTAACTAACTGCGCCACCCAGACGCTCCTGCTTGCAAATTCTTAACACTCCAAGTGCATTGAGGAGGGTATGTGCTATGGTAAGTGCTGTGAAATGTGTAAGCCTGAGGATCCACAGACATGTACCCTGGGGCAAATAATACATTATGTGTTAATTAAAAAAAAAAAAGACTCCAAGTGCTTACACATTTTTATTTCTCAAATGGCTCGGTGAATCACACGTTTTGGTGTCCCTCTCAAGCATCTGAATTTGGGACCCAAGATGGTTGACGAAAGTCATCCTGGTGCCAAACGCATTCAGCCGATGAGACCCCACGATGCCACAGATTTCAGCTCCTCTGAATAAACTCCATAATTCTTAGGGAGCCAAGACAGAGGAAATAATCAAGTGGAGGTGGGTTTATAATGAGTAAGCACTTTTTTTTAAAGATTTTATTTATTTATTTGACAGAGAGAGATCACAAGTAGGCAGAGAGAGAGAGGGAGAAGCAGGCTCCCTGCTGAGTAGAGAGCCCGAGGCGGGACTCGATCCCAGGACCCTGAGATCATGACCTGAGCTGAAGGCAGAGGCTTTAACCCATTGCGCCACCCAGGCACCCTGTAAGCATTTATTTATTTATTTATTTTTTTAAATGATCTTAGCTAAACTTCCTTGTTTCATCCTAGGTAACTTGGAAACTTTTGAAACTGATTTGTTTTGCTCGGGAGGACAATGTTATCTCGGTGTGTGGGCGCCAGGTACGCATCTCCTTTCCTGTCTGAAAAGGAGTTGGCCTGGAGCACCAGGTGGATGACATTTGTATTCTTGAATGTTCATTAGGTGATCATCGCTTCTGGACAAAAGTGGGATTGAGAGAAAGAATTAAGGCTTTAGCAGCTCATCCCTGGCACTTAGGAAATGCAACAAAATTTAAAATAAGCAGACAAAAGTCACCTGCAATCATAAAACCCAGGAAAAAAACCAATAGAATTGTTTTAAACAGAAAACATTTATTGAAGTTTAATGTACATACAAAAAAGGGATTTTCTTTTTTTTAAGATTTTATTTATTTATTTGACAGAGAGAGAGGGAACACAAGCAGAGGAAGCGGGAGAGGGAGAAGCAGGCTTCCCGCTGAGCAGGGAGCCTGACGCGGGGCTCGATCCCAGCACCCTGGGATCATGACCTGAGCCGAAGGCAGACGCTTAACCGACTGAGCCACTCAGGTGCCCCAGGATCACTTTTGAAATTCAAAAAATATCTATTACTTATCAGGGACTGTCTTCACTATGGTCAAATTGAACATAAAGCATCATAAAGCATGAATTAGAGATTTTTAAAATGAAATGTACCTGAGGATTCCATTTTTTTCTTTTCTTATATTTGAAACAAAACCTTCCCATAGCATTTTCTGCAGATGAGGATGCCTCCTTCAGAATTAAGATGTTCACGGGATTCCTACAGTTTTAGTCATTAATTTACTGAACCCATCCCAGCAAAAGCTAAAGGGAAAGTGCCTACAGGTAAGACTACGATAAGAGTAATTCATAGAACCCAGTGATAAGAAACACACATTCCTGTAAGGTAAACGGTGTTATCGCACGGCGAGGTAAGTACAGGAAGTCCCCTGCGAGGAGCACCTGAGTCATGGACACCTGCGTGTGTCCTGATTGCACCTGACCCCCCTTCACTCTTCTCACGGCGGCACCTGCTCTCATCCGCCAACTTAGCAGAACGAGCAGGGGTTGGTGCTAGCACTGGCTGCTTTCTTCCCCTGTGCAGATGTTGGTGTTCGGCAAAAGCTTTGGAGGCTGCAGAGATGTTCTCTGAAAATATAGTGAGGAATACTGTGAATCTTCGCAAGCGAGCACCATGGATTTCAGAAGTCTTGGGCTCAAAAATCTTCAGAGGTTGTGCAAACTGGGTAGCTATGTTAAGCGGTCAAATATAAGAGGACAGGGAGTGTGGGAGTGTCCTGTGTGGTAGAGTGGGAACTCCGGGGCAGGGGAGTATCATAGATTATTGAGCAGTTAGGGTCTAAATCAGATTATAAACCAACTGTGGCTAGTAATTAAAATTATACTTGACAGTCCCTTAGGAAGCTGCCCTTTGGGACAAATGTGCTTCCTGGAGACACACCTGATGTCCCTCAACATAGTCAGACCTCCCCACTCTGCACTGGAATGTATCATTGATTCTTCAGTTAAGTTCCAGAGGTTTAGGGAGGAGGTGGCATGAAAAATTATTTAATATAGAATCAATCAATATTGATTCTATATGAGCACAGCAAGTGCTCATGCTGTGAAAGATACCTGGAAAAGGAGACTGCTAGAGGGAACAGCATGAATCCCAGCCTAGACTCTTCATGAGGACAGATGCTGGATGGGTCTTGCTTGCTGATGTATGCCTGAAACTTAGCTCGATGACCAACGTGCCGACGACAGTCAGGGCCCCTTGCTTTGAAGATTCCCCACACTTGGTATAATGCTCTGCTGTTGCCAAAATGAAATTGTTAATAATGTTTGAACAAGTCTCCCCCCCCCCCCCACCTCCACCACCACTTTCATTTTGCACTAGGTCCTGAAAATTACATGGTTGGTCCTGGTAACATTCAGTAGGTAACATGCTGCGTGAATGTGTGAGTGAACGAGGCAGGTCCCTCTCCCCCTTACCTCTTTAAATTCTGGATCAAGGTGAAAAAAGGTAAGTTTTTTCTTCACCTGCTCTGAAGTTCACCTCCCTAGTTCTCATCTGTCAGATCTAGACTGATCGCTTCCAGTGATGAATGACAGTGGGGACGTTCCTTCACTGCAGGGGAAAGCCCTCCTCTGCCTACGCACAATGGGTCTGACTCTGTTCTGCAACAAAATGATCTCCTAAGACTTTGCGTCGGGGAATTCCCAAAGGGGATTATTTAGTCTTAAGTAAGAGCGATGGGAGATGTCAGCGTTTGAGTCCTGCTTGGGCTACACGGAATTCAGCCCTGCTTTTTTTTCCAAGTTCATAAACAATGGTGAAGTCCAATCTTAGAGGGCGTATCTGTTGTGCTGATAACTGATACTTAATGGTGTTGGGTATCTTTAGTGCCTGGTCGTCTACCCTCCCTGAACCTGTCTTTCCACCCTGGCCATCGGCCTGACAAATGGCTGTGCAAAGGTGCGCCTTACTCAGCTCTGCCTCACCTCTTGGGGACTTGCTGCTGGCCTCTGGTAGCTTCTGCAGCCATTCTGGTACAAACAAACCTGGAAGTACGAAGAAGTTAACAGCCCAGGGCAACCCTTGACCAAACTCGGATGGCGGATAGGTGCTGTCTTTATGGTGAGGACAATTCTGTGATACGTGGTACACAGCGTCCCAAAGAGTTCCCGGGAAGGATAGATCCAGTTGTCCACTGGATAACTAGCTCAGTAAACAGCCCTGGGAACAGCTTCCTGTCCTCCCCTTTTTCACTCTCCCCAGCACCAACACCCCCGCCCCGCCCCTGCTCCGGCCCCCTGCTCCGGCCCCCTGCTCTGGTTCCCCAGGGTCACCTCCCAATATCGACTCCCTGCAGCAAGCCTTTGTCTCAGGCTCTGTCATGACATTGCTGTGGCTGGAACATACCAGTGCACACTCTTGATTATAAATCACAGGAAATGAAGCCAAAATCCCATCGGCAAATACAGAATTGACTCATGTCATTGAGAAGTTGGGAACGGAGCTAGCATAGCTCTGTAGGTCCAGGGGCACCCTCTAAAATTCAGGCCTTCTCTCATTTCTCTCCACTCTCCAGCCTCTCTTCTGTTTTGGCTCCATTTCCAAATGAGCTCACTCTTTATGTGGCAAGATGCTGGCCTCTGTTCCGGAACTTTCATTCTTACGGTTTTACAGCTAGCTGGAAGAGAGATCTCCGGCGCCCAGGCTAATCAGAAACCCTGGCTCTGATGGGCCCAAGTTTGGTCATGGGCTGATTCCTGAACAATCATGTGGCCACAATTTGCTGATTGGCTAAGCCTGTTCTTATGCTCCCCTTCTCGGAGAGTGTTAGAGCCCATCCAGACCATGTGGACTAATTGGGGTACATTATTCCATGTTCTCCAGAGAGATAGAACCAATAGAATGTAGATGAATAGATCATTGGAGAGACGGTTGATAGCTAGCTAGCTAGATACTATAAAAATGTGGCTTACATGATTACAGAGGTAAATCCCAAGATCCACAGTTGGCAAGCTGGAGACGCAGAACTGACGTGTCAGTTCAAGTCTAGAAACTGGAAAGGACCAGTGTCTCAGCTCAGCGGTCAGGCAGAAAGAGTTCAAGCTTCGTCTCCTTTTTTGTTCTGTTCAGATCTTCAATTGACTGGATGAGGCCCACCTACGTTAGGAAGTGCTTTACTCAGTCTACGATTCAAATATGAATCTCATCCAGAAACACTTTCACAGACACACACAAAACAATGTTTGGCCAAATGTCTCTGCAATTTCCATGTAATATTGACCATGGGAGGGAGTAAGAGGAAGATCTCTAAACTAAAATCAGGGTTATTGCCAGAAGGGAAATTGGATGTGAAGAAGCAAATGCCATATATTTAGGAGGGATAACTCTTCTTGGGCAGACAATCAAAGGTAATCTTTATACATATACATATTTAATACTGGGTTCATTATAAAAAAGTATGTTTAGGTAAGCTTAAGTCAGCAAAATAATTTCTTATAGCAAACATTTATAGATTATAAATGAATGCTACTTTTTTTTTTAAGATTTTATTTATTTATTTGTCAGAGAGAGAGAGAGAGAGAACAAGTAGGGGAGCAGCAGGCAGAGGGAGAAGCAGGCTCCCCGTTGAGCAAGGAGCCGGAAGTGGGACTCTGTCTCAGGACCCTGGGATCCTGACCTGAGCTGAAAGCAGCCGCTTAACTGACTGAGCCACCCAGGTGCCCACGAATGCTACTTCTTATAGCAAACATGCTTTATAAGATTTGTGCTCATTACATTAAATGTTGAATTTCTAGGAATTTTTAAAAATTATTGTTAACTATTTAATATTTCAGGGAGCTTCTTGTTCCTTCTCAGAAACTTAGGACAATAGAGTGGAGGATCCATTTAGATTTAAATCCTTTGCTTCTGATGATTGAGCTCCTGTGATCAGTGGAATGTGAAAATTATCTTGCCTTCTTTATTGAGAAGGGATAACATAGTCATGTCTTGAAAAAGAAGTGTCCCAACCATTATTAAATATATATAATCATTAGAATGATTTTATATTTAATTTATATATTATATATTAAAATATATATCAAATATATAATTTATATATGTATAAATTTATATATATTTATACATATATAATATATAGTTTTATATATGTATAAATTTATATATATTTATACATATATAAATATATAGATTTATATATAAAAATATATCATCATTAGAAGAAATTTAAGAAAGTGCAAATAAGATAAAATAGTTGGATTTCACGTTACCACCCAGTGACAACTGCTAAGAATAGTTCTGTATATTTCCTCCTACATATTCTATCTACCTCTAGATTTTTAGATTCTAGTTAGAATCACAATGTGTTCACTTTATAGCTTGCATCAGGTTTCATTATATCTTGCATTATTACATATCAATTACCTTAATATTAATTTCTTCCTGATTACAAATTAATCCATATTCACTTTAAAATTTTTTAAAAATACAGAAAATTGTAAAGCTGGAAGTAAAACGTTACATTCAATTCCTGATATCTACAAAATCACTGTTACATGTTGACATTTTTATATATTTCATTCTGGTACGTTTCTAAGTATATCTATCTATATCTATATACATATGATTTTTAGAAACATAATTGGAATTGTAACTTTGCATCTGATCTGTTTTTCCACATTTCCCTCTACTGCTACTTTTTAGAAGGGCATTGGGACAAGTGCTTAAGAAGGCGAGAAACCTATGGGTCACTTAAACTGGTCTCTTTTGCCAAACCCTTAAGAGTAGTTGAGATGCTTTATTTTTATAAACACTGGTTTCCTAAGCACTCTTATGTAAATAGTCTGTTTATCGTTTTTAGACCTATTTTCTCAGAATGGGTGGCCAGAAGTAGAATTATTCTTAAACAATAAAAATGTTTGTTGATCTTATGTAACTGCTTTCTACACATTTCTTAGCATTCCTTTCCCGTCTGGTGGCAATGAATGGGCCTGGGCAGGGCCTGCTTCTTCTTCCCCTCTTCGGCCTCAGCACCTGCCAAGGATTTTGCTTGGAGACCCCGGAAGCATTAATGATCGACAACACTGAGTCCCATGATGTCTTCAATCTCGTCCTTTGTTCGTCGTCAAAAAACGAGCCAGGTTTCTAGGCTTAAACTCGTCCCGACGTCTTTGAGGCTTTCCAAGCACCAGGCAGTGGCCCCTTCTCTCTCCCTCAATCCATTTCCCTGAATGTGGGAGCGAGGATTCTGTGGCCTGTGGCTGTGGGTTCTGTGCAGGGAGGCGCTGGCTTCAGCTGACATCTCTTCATGAAGGCCTGTGTCAATCTGACACAAATGCAACCTACAGGTTGCTTGAGTATGTGATTTATAAAATAAAAAAGCACTGAAAATCAGCTCAGCGTCCATAGTTGGCATTGTGTGCTCTGGCAAAGGAGCAAGGGGACTTTCGTCCTCACAGCACCCCGAGGGATGCGGCGCCATTTTGCATTTCCATCTCCTGATCATCTCGGCTGAATTTCCAATGACAAAGGAATAACTTTACTTTAGAAGAAACATCTCTTTGGGGTTCTTCGTGTGGAACAGCAGGACTCTAGCTAGATACCGTAGAATTTGAAAAAGGAAGTTGAAATGTGCACAGACCCTTTGTGAGGTGCCCAGGGATCCACAGTGGAGGCAAACAGCTAGGGACGACATTGAGATGACCTTGTAGGACTGCTCGCTGCTACCATCTGAGCACCTCCGGGTCTGAGTCACTGAGGCCCAGGGCTCTCTTCCTGCTGCTTCAGGACATGGGAGCCTCCTCTGCCAGGCGGCTCTCACCTTCAGGATGGATCCCTACCACCCCACCCTCCACGCTGGGCTCCCGGCACCTCCCCCCACTGTTCTCTTCTCATTGGTCACCAGTCCGCCACTGGGGAGTCTGATTGGCCAGACCCAGATCCACAGGCCTGCATCTGAGCCTCAAGGATGCTAGGAAATTAAGTTCTGACTTCCAGGATGGAGGGTTGACACTCAGGACCTGGAAATGTCCCTAAATAGAGAGAAAAGTAGCCACAAGATAGTAGATGCCCATTCCACCACAAAACAGATCCTTTCAAGAGCAGCATCTATGTGACCAGGCTGCCTGGCTCAGTGCTGGCTGTAAATGAGGTTCTTGCTGAATGACTCACACCAGGGAATTGATATTTTAATTTGAAGATATGTTGTGACCGTTACTTACAACAAGTTCTGACTCATTTCTCGGTATTGAAATTGCTGTAAGCATGTACCCTTGAAATCAACACGCTAGTTAGTGGCCTGTTTTATGAAGGCCTAACCCCAATGCATACATTTGAGGGCTCTGGGAGATGCTTTGCTTTTTGCCAGGTAAAAATTAAGGTAAGAATTCATACTAGTGAGAGACGATTATATTTTGTCCCAAAGAGAGGTCTCCTTGATTTTGTGCAATCTTTCTTTGCAGAGTGTAGACAAGCCTGTGGACAGTTCCTGAGGGGTTGCAAAGAGGAAAAACATAAGGTCAGATCCTGGAGTCACAGCGCCACCTGGTGAAGAATGGAAGGCTTGCTCGGGCAGTAAGTCCACATGATTACCTTGTGAGGCACTAGTGCTAGATCTAGCACACACACACACACACACACACACACACACACATACACACAGTGAGTGGAAATACGCTATAGACGCTTGTACGGTGTTGCTGAGTGAATTATCAACAGCTATATTGTTTTATATATTACTGTATTAATCTCTAAGTACACACTCATTCATTCACACCTTTATTCATTAGGATCTGTCAGTCTCCTACTTCCCCTGTTGGTGCTGTGATTACAAAGATGAAGAAACATACTTCAAAAGAGAATATGCTGGAGAGGCTTATAACGGGGGGCGGGAAGTGCTGCTTTTTCCGGGTGGTGGATGTGTTTAAGAAAGATTTCTTGATGGAAGGACACAGAGGCTGAGTGTTGAGGATGGGCAGAATTTAGCCAGGTGAAAAACAGGAGAAGGGCAACTCGAATAGCAAGATAAGCAGGTGCAAAGGCCCTGAGGCAGAAGGGAGCACATATCATTCACAAATGGACACCTAAGAAGATGGAGCATATTGAGGGGAAAGATGGTATGAAATAATGTCAGAGATGGAGGCTAGGCCTTGGTAACAAATCTAAGTTATACCCTAAGTGCAATGGGAAGACAGAGAAGAATTTCAAAGGGGGTCATGACAAAACCATTTATAAAATCGTTGAGCCATTTACAAACTCACACTGCTTTACATTACCCATCTTAGTAAGAATATTCAGAAGAAGTACAAGAAAGAGAAGGTAAGGCATATACAGCGGTAGCTTTAAAAAGTATCAAATTATGGGGCAAGTGCAGAATATAAAGATGGAACAGGTTCATGAGAACCAAGGAAGTCTTCAGAGGATGGATTAAATCCTGAGTTAGATTTAAAGGCACCACTGGAGGTCAAGAGTTATTCACGGAGGGACATGGAGGAAATTCTGGTGACCATGGTGCACGTGTGGGAAGGAGGCGACAAGGGAGAAAATAATCAGACAGCTTGGGGATGAAATTTTTCAGTAAGAGATAGAGTTCCTAATTTGTATCAGCTTTTGACTTCAGTAAACCTAGGGATTTTTTTTTTTTTTTCTGATTTCATTTAGGAGAAAAATTCGGTGGTAAGAACATTCCATAATATATACATATGGAGAGGTTTACTGGAGGTCACAAATGAGTGGGTGGCCTGCGCTGTTCCATCTGTCTGGCATATGTGAAGTTTTGAGGGAAGGTTTCAAAAACAAGAGACTTCAGATTTGTAAAAAATCCAGATTTCTGGCTTTTGGTTAAAAGGGGAAGTGGACATGAAAGTGCTTTGAAATGATAAAATATTAAATAAATCAAAGGCGCTGGTTATCTTTGTTCTTTGAAAAAAAGGGGGGGAGGGGAAGTGGGCCTTGGGTCCCTATTCCCTCCTGTCCACAGTTGGTTGGAAGTGAGGAGCTGTGTCAGCTGGCCAGCTTCATCTCTTGCCCTTCTCCTCCTTCTCTTTCCAGTCCCAACCTTTTCTCCTGTTTCTTTAAGTATACCATGATTAACGACCTTTATTCCATATTGAAGATTCTCTTCACTGCTCCCCTCCTCTCCCCCTGCTCTGGGAGGAGGGTCGAGCAGATGAGTGGCCAGAGGTGGACATGTAAGGAAGGCACTCAGGTGCAGCACCTGGTCCTGCTCCCTTTTTGCCTGTTACCTTCCCCCCTTGGATCAAATCTCAGCTGAAACATAATTTCTCAAGGGCCATCCCAGAGTAGAGATTTAATTTACTGAAGATCTGCTCCAACAGCGAGTGAGACTAGTTTTCACTTTAAGTCAAAGATTTTAAATGTCCTTTAAAATATATTTATTCTAAATTTTAAAAGTAGATTATATTTTAAAAATTAAGAAAATAATAGTTCTGTACCCATTTTGGCAAAATAGTATCCACATTGCCATGAATGGCTGCACTAACACGACCCTTGGGCGCCCCCTGCAGGCCCGGAACAAACTACCATGTGGTAATAGAGTTGGCTCCTTGTTGCCCTTGACTCCTCTGGGCCAAGGTGAGAGGGTAATTCCATCAAGGTTCCCTGTTTAAGTGTCGGAACCAGCAGATGGTGAGGATTTTGGAGGGCACTCAGGCATGTACTGCTATGAAATGAGCCCATCATTGCTTTGTGACAGAATCCTTTTTTTTTTTTGGTGACAGAATCTTAAACCCGGACATGTCTGGAGAATTTTGTAGCTTACATGTCAATCCAAATAGATGGGCGATAAGAGTTTTTCCTCTCAGTTTTCCAGTCAACATACTTATCATTTCTTTCCTTGTATCTTCCTCATGCAGTTTTCATACTAGTAGTTACACAGTCTTGTGTTATTATTATCTCAAGTGTTCTTTCATATGGCTATTAATAACATAGTAGTAACACTTTCTGACATACTATATAGATCATTTATATGTTTTGACTATGGTCTGTCTCTCATCACTAGAATATAACTGCATGAGGATAAGGACTTTTGTCTATTTTTTTTTCAGCAACTGCTCTTTTTTTTTTTTTTTAAGATTTATTGACTTATTTTAGAGATCGAGTGAGAGAGAGAGAGAGAGAAAGCAGGGGGGCAGAAGCAGAGGGAATCCAAGCAAATGCCACACTGAGCGTGGAGCCCAACACAGGGCTCGATCTCCCATCCCTGAGATTAGGACCTGAGCCAGAACCAAGAGTCGGATGCTTAAGCACCAGTACCACCCAGGCATTCCAGCACCTGTCCGTCTTGATCCAATCAGCATCCCGCCAATTCCAGCATCTTCACTGGCGACTCCAGCCAGACATGAGCTCTTGCTTCCTAGTGCCCCTCAGCCCTGGTCCCAGGGCTGCAGCTCCAGGTGCTGTCATTTGTGGTGATACATGTGTGTGCCAACTGTAAGCTTCTAGATGGGAAGCATCTTGCCTGATTCCTCTTTTTTTTTGCAATGACATCTAGCATGGTATAGAGTTCTAACAAACACATGGACACACACACACAAAAACCTCATTTAGATCTGCTAGAACAGAAGCCTGGCTGGTGACAAGTATATATACCCGGAGGGCCTGACAGGTAAGCACAAGGATGAGGCAGGTGGGGGTCTGCAGGGGCCCTGGAGAGGGCCTGTGAGCTGGACAGGCCTTCCCTAATCTTCGCCAGCAACAGCTGCCATGCAGGAATGTACCCTCAGGACCACAGGACCTTGGTTATACAAACTTAAGCAGAAGGAAAAATCTGATATTGTTGAGTGCAATCCCCTAATTTTCATATATTGGTTCAATTAAAGAAAAATACAGTATGGGTCAAAAAAAACGCCAGACAAAACAAAACAAAACAAAACAAAACAAAAAAAACAAACCAAAAAAACCCAAAACACTGTATCATGGATCCAGTCAACGGATGGCCAGTTTTCAACTTGGTGTTAGGGAATGTGTTCAGTCACCCTGAGTGGGGATAGTATTCTCAAGGGGTGACTGGTGATTTTCCTTCCTGACCTGCAGTCTCCAATGGTTTCCACTGGCACCACAGCTTCTTTCTTTTATTGGTCCAGACAGGTAGGGAAAGAACCAGAAGCGAGGTTGGAGATGCTCAAATTTAAGGAAAGGAGAGGATGCTTAACGGAAGGCACAAAAGGCCCCACTTATACTTATAGAACTGGGTCTTCTGCTGGGAAATAGATCAGGTCAAAGGACGCCAGGCCTGGGGAGGGTGCGGGGGAGACGAGAGAGATGGTGAGATGCAGAGTCAGGAGAAGAGCCAGTACCATGGTGGCCAAGAGTCAGTCCACCGTCCTCTGTCCAGATCAATCGTCACCCTCCCAGGCCATGCGACTGTCTTGCTGAACGGCCCCACCACCCAGACCCCCTTGTACAAAAAACACTGTTGGATGCTGGCCCAACAGCGCTTACATCCTTCTTCCTTGTTTTCAGAAGCCTATGCCAGTTTCCAAAGATTTCATATAATTTAAAACGTTGCTTATATTAACATGGAATGGGTTTATTTATTAAATTGTTTTTTTAAATTCTCAGTTTTAATTTCTAAAATAGTAGATATCGATGACTATAACCTACGTGAACAGAAGATCTTTGAATTCTTCAATACTTGTTAAGAGTGTAAAGGAATACACACACACACACACACACACACACGAAAAGGAAAAAAAATTGGGAGGCACAAGTGTCAGGGTTTACGGTAATTGCTCAGTTAACATTGTTGAATAAATTAATAGGAGTACTTCCTCCTTTATACCGTGAGAATTATCAGGGTACATACATCTCACATCCAGAGCCAAGGTCATTTGTTTTTTGGCCGATTTCTTACAAAGTTTGATGAAAGAGAAGGCCCCTTCCGCGCCCTCGTGGCCCCGCCCGGCTGCGCGGGGCGCCCTCTGCTGCCCGCCGCGGGACCCTGGGGCGGTTCGCCACACCCCCCACTTTCTGTCGGCCCACAGGGCGTTGCCTGTGCCTTTAATTGGCATGTACCAAGTCCTTCCAGGATATATTTGCTCCCTGAGTCCCGGACGTTAAGAATCACGGGTAGAAGATGCAGTAGGAAGGAATATGGAGACAGCGTTGTATCTGGGGGGCGGTCTGGGCCCACAGGGAGCGAGGGACGGCCCGGGGCCCGAGCGCGCCCTGGCGGCCCTCCCCGCCGCGCGCCGTAGTCCAGTCCCAAGATGGCGGCCACCATGAAGAAGGCGGTGAGTGGGGCGCTCCGGGTGCGGGATGCTCGGCTAGCGGGTGGGGGTCGGCCGCCGGGGGCCGGGCGCGGGCTGCCTGGGGTGTGCGGCTCTGAAGCCCGGCATGGGGCCGGGGGCTGAGGCCGCCAGCCCTGAGGGCGGCCCCTCGGCGAGGCCTCCCCGCGCCCGGCTCCCTGGATGTCTTCTCAGGCCCCCGGCCCGCCGAGGCGGGGCAGCCGGGCCGGGACCCTCGGGGGCCTCTGGGTTGCCTCTCGCGGTGCTCAGGACGGCGGTGGAGAGCCTGAGGACCCCGCGGCCCGGGCCTTGTCGTTGCGGTGTGAGAAGCCGAAGGTCCCATGGACTGCATTTTACCTGGCTTGTCATTTAACCCTCACAAGTCCACAAGCATGGGTGCTGTCGGCACCGTCCTTTGCAAGTGAGGGAGCAGAGGCC
Source organism: Potos flavus (assembly GCA_028534135.1). Taxonomy (NCBI): domain Eukaryota; kingdom Metazoa; phylum Chordata; class Mammalia; order Carnivora; family Procyonidae; genus Potos; species Potos flavus. The sequence continues at coordinate 115,387,251 of CM052885.1, forward strand.
CAGAGAGGTGGAGTCACCTGCCCAAGGTCACACAGCTGTAAGGAGCAGAGCATCCCCAGGTTTTTTGGCCACAGAGCCCTTGTGTCTAACCCTGAGCCGCCCACATCCACACGCGATGTCCCTGTGCTTCCAGACTAAAACTCTATGTATTGAGGGTAGACGATGGGCCAGGGCCAAGAAGCCGTCTGTTTATTATCTCTGATGCTCCCAGCAACTTAATAAAGACACAGTTTCCTCCCACTTTACAGATGGAGAAACTTAACAGAGCGATTGGTGGCCTCAAAATGACTCAGCTAATAAGCAGAGCTGGAGTTCAAACTCCGGTTTTATTTTGTTTCTCCCAAAGCCCACCTTTTATCCTACTAAGCAAGTTGAACTCTTATTTACAGCTTATAATTCACTAGGTCTACACAGGTGTTAAAAATACCTAGAGAGAAGAAAAATAAAATGGGGAGGGGGCAAGGAAATAATAGCAGCTGATAATAACTGACGCTTTTCTTTTCATTGTGTGCTAGGTAGGCACAGGTCTAAGCGAGTTGTGTACCTATTTTAATCTTACACCCGGATACTGCTTTTGTCTTTATCTTACAGATGAGGCAGTTGAAGTACACAGGCAAAGTTAGGATTAAAGTGAGCACAACCTTTCTGACTCCACAGCCTGTATTTTTAACTTTCATCCTGTCTGATGAGTCCCCTGCCCGAAGGGATTTGCTTGCATTCAGCTTCAAATTCCTTGGGTCTCCTACTCAGCAATATGCATAGTTTGAGCCACCTACTTCTATCGTAGGGTGCAAAAACCAGAACTGCTCTAGGCAAACCAGGGTGATTTGCCCATGCTATTGGTCTGTCATCCACAAATTCTTACTGAGTACCAGGGTAGGGTTCAGGGTTCAGGTGATTCAGATGAGTACGAAACTTTGTGAGATTCACCCCACCTCTATTTTGTATTTAAATTGGGCCCTTTGTTAGTGATGGTGTTTCATTCCGTAGATGGTAGTAGTTGGATCCACCCTGCCCGCCACCCCATTTGACAGGTATGCAAACCAAAGTGCGGAGAGATGAAGTAAAGGTCAAGGGAATGGTAGAAAAACGATTTGAACCTTGGACTTGGCAAAACTTTTGATTACCAACGTATTTTCATTCACTCGGCAAAATTCTTGAGCATGTTATATGACACAATTTCAGATTTAGGTGATGAACAGTGGTGAGCAATAATAATGCTTCTGTTCCCTTATCCTCATAGCATTGGAGAACTTATGTTCTGGGGGAGAGGTAGGCATTACTTGATAGTCACACAGAAAACTAGAATTTCCAGGTTTGCTAAGAACTGTGAAAAAAGAACTTGTGACATGAGGGCTGGAGTAAGGTCTGTTTGGTGACCAGAGAAGGCTTTCTGGAGAAGGTGTGATCTATACGATGACCTAAGGAGGGGAAGAGAACGTTGGAAAGGGAGGAGGCATTCTAGAGGGGGAGTATCACCTGCAGAGACCCTGGGTGCCTTTAAAGAAAGGGTGGCCAGAATGGCAGAGAAGCGGGGGAGGTTGAGCCAAGATAGTAAATGAACATATTGAGGGGTGGGTGGCGGCCAGAGCATGAGGATTTTCTTCCTTATCTTAGTAAGACACTGACACAATAGGCGCAGCAGCCTCCTGCAGGTGTTTTCCAGTGCTGTGAACAATTTCTGATGGGTCATGCACGTACACTTTGGCCCTCTGCCTGCCCTGGGAGCAAACAGGCATGTCAGTGAGTGAGCATGAACTATCATAGGGATAGCCTTTTGAGTTTAATAAAAACTGTTTGCAATTTGGAGTACTTTACATGTGGAACACGTTTACGTCCCAGTGGGTCATGGCTTTTTTGGTGAGAACGTTTAGGTGAGGTGGCTCAGTCTCTCCAAAGGTCTGCTTTCCAAGGTCTGGTTCCTGGCCATCAGAGGACTGTGTTTGATTCTGTCCCTGATCTTGAGTACAAAGGTCCCCTCCCCAGAGAGGCCGTCTTTGACTTCCCTATCTAAGAAGCCCCTTTCATTCCTAGCTGCCAACGCTTGCAACCCCTACACTATTTTGCCTTCCCCTCACGTGTATCATCTAGCATCACCTTGTTCACCTCGTCTTTTGCCCACCTCCTTCTCTAGAACGTAAGCTGGCAGGTATTCATGAGGGTTGGACTGTGGCAGCTCTGGCATGTGGGAGACATTTACCAAGTAGTTGTTAAATGAATGACTGTACTGTAGGCGTGAAAAGTGAATAAAAATACAAAGCGAAATTTTCTATCATGGAGACTTGGCAGACACCTTCAAAAAACAAAAATAAAGGCAGACCGAAATTGGCCTGAATTTCCTTCTAGGCTTTTAGTACACTGATGGCCTCCGCTATCCGTCCACATTCTGCTGGTAATAGCCGAGACCCCCGTGGGGCAAGACTGAGTGTGGTCGATTTCCTCTTATAATCCTGTAAGATGCTGAGTCTGAAGAAAAGGGTACAGTCGGGGTCCAGGGAATTTTAATTTCCACTTTGAATCTTGAGCAGTCGTATTTCTCCCTGGCGTAGCAGAATTCTCTTCTAGATCTTTGTCTGTTCTTCGTCTAATGATTTTTTGCTAAACATTGTTCAGGAAATGAAGCACTTAGCTATCATTTATTGAAACGTGACTCCCTCTGCAAGTCCTCATTTTAGCGCCCCCATTTCACAGGTAAGAAACCTGAGGTGGCTACAAAAATTGAATAATTTGTCCAAGTTCCCACTTGCTTGGATTTGAATCCATTACCATTTCAACCACTCTGTGCTGTGCCAAATAAAAAACAACTCCTTCCTCTTTGAGTTCTCGTGACTTTGTGAGCAGCAGTGAGTACATCTGGTTTCTAACCTTTGGGGTATAGATCCCTTTGAGAATCTGAGGAAAGCTGTGAAGACCCTTCCAGAGGTTCAGAGCACACACAAGACCTGCCAGGCTGCACACAAGTTCAGAGGGTAAAGGGACTTCTTAGTGTCTGTGGATCCCCAGTTAAGAACTAGCCCCTCCCCGCCAAAATGAAGCTTCACGCAATGTAGGAGTGTTCCAGAACAGTGAGATGAAAACAGAAGCCACTGGCGTTAGTCACGGAAGGTGCTGACTTCTCACTTTTTGCTGTAAACAGAACTCCACTGGGTGGCATGCACTTTAACCACGGACTTCACACGCCGCCTTACACGCCGACTGTAGCTCGTAACCCTGGTGAGAACACCCCCGTGAAGGAAACGGACTCCGGGTCCCAAGTACATGCTGGGGGTGCCGTGCGGTGAGGCTAGGACAGGAAACGCCTGCCGTGGAAAGACAGAAACAGGTGGCCAGATTCCTCCACAGCTTTTCAGAAACTGTGTGTATGTGAGTCTGATCAAGCAGGAGTTTGAAATTCAGGAAGAATATATTGGCCTCGGTTGTGTGTCAGGCCAGCCCCCTGGGAGTTGCTTGCGCGTCCCCCGTTCCAGCCTCAGGATGACAAATGCCTCTATAAATATATATTCGAGTTTTCAGGGCCTCAGTATTTAAACTCTGCAGGCAAGCAAGAACTCTCTAGAATTCTCCGTTCCCTGTTTGCTTCAGGAATTGCTAGTTCTTATGTAGCAAAATCACTGGAGTGCCAAGCAGAATACCTGAATATGAACTTTCCTTTGGTTTCTGTGGTGCAGCGCAGTGTTTCCCCACTTCCAGAGACATAAAAATCACGCACAAGGTTGGACGTTCAAAGCTATATGTATCGTGATATAAAGGATAGTTTTCAGGATGTCCTCTGGGTCTCTGATGCGGGCCGAAGTGTTGCTGTGTGTTGAGAGCCCAGGGCAGGGGAGGGCAAAAATAGTCTTTGTTGAAGCTCTCTCTCTGTCTTTCCTCCTTTACATTATAATCAAGTGCTCTTGTTCTTATTTTATAAATGAGGGGAAACTCTAAGGAGAATCTGGTACTTAATTTTTTTTTTTTTAAGATTTTATTTATTTATTTAACAGAGGAGAGAGATCACAGGTAGGCAGAGATACAGGCAGTGAGAGAGGGGGAAGCAGGCTCCCTGCTGAGCAGCGAGCCTGATGCGGGGGCTCGATCCCAGGACCCTGAGATCATGACCTGAGCCGAAGGCAGAGGCTTTAACCCACTGAGCTACCCAGGCGCCCAATTTTTTTTTTTTTTTAATACACGGTCCCCCTTTGAGACTCTGATGAAAGCCAAGGACTTCCTGCTGACTCTTACAAATATGTGCGATTGCGTGCCCACACGCATTGTCACCTTCAATGTCTAAGAGCTAGTGGACCTGTCTGGGCTCCTGAGTCAGCTTACCTGGGTTGACATCGAATTCCACCACTTACTGGCTGTGTGACTTTGGGGAAATTCCTTACCCTCTCTGTGCCACACTTTCTCCATCTGTAAAATGGTGCTACTTCCTAAGGATCCTACTTACTAAGATTTCCTGGAGGAGTAACAGTGGTGATAAAGCACTTAGAAAGTTCTCGATACGTAGTAAGAGCTCAATAAACGTTATTTTATGATTTTATAGATACTCTATGTCATCTAAGTACTCTAATTTACAAATTTAATCACACTAAATATTTTTAAACATTCTATTTTAATCATTTTATAGTATATTATATATACTATATATATTCTTATTATATACTATCCTTATTCTTAATGAAGACATGCAACAGGTTTTGCATTAAAAGAAACATAATTTTTACCATGTGTGGAATATATAGCCACTGAAATGATAACAACCCTCTAGCCAGTGTATCATTTGCATTAAACATTAGAAACTGTCGGATTTCTGACAGCTTCAATAACCTTATGCAGCTTTTAACTCTGAGAACAGAAACTGGTATGAAGCCTTTACCAGAACTCACTACCACATCAGTTTTGCTCCGTGGGTTATCTTGATGAAAAAATGTTCTAACTCAAGAAATTCTGCTCTAGGCTGAAGTTGGCTCACTGGGTTCAGGACTTATTCTTAATTGCTTATATTTGAAATGTTTTTGTAGCTTAGGCATTATTCCACAGACTATCAGAAGAAATGACAGAGGTATGAACAAATCTTGAGCTTGTGGGGCAAAAACTTACAAGGCCCGTGTTTGTGATTTTCTGCGCCTTTTGTGATTCTTGACTCTGTGAGGGCAAATAGTTTATTAAATTATTTCAGAGTTATAGAGAACGCTTACCTATAACTTCTCCAGTAAAATTAATTCCACAAAAAATTAAAATGTTTTTTCAGGCTGCAGAAGATGTCAACGTTACTTTTGAAGATCAACAAAAGATAAACAAATTTGCACGGAATACAAGTAGAATCACAGAGCTGAAGGAGGAAATAGAAGTAAAAAAGGTACTAAAGAAGTATCTTCTTTCAAAAGAAAAATGGAAGGTCTTTATACTTTAGCTTTTTTTTGAGAGAGAGAGTGCACGCAAGCGGGCTGATGGTCAGAGGGAGAGGGAGAGAGAGAATCGTAAGCAGGCTCCACACCCAGCATGGAGCCCGATGTGGGTTTCGATCCCACAAACCCAGGATCACAACCTGAGCTGAAATCAAGAGTCAGATGCTTAACCGACTGGGCCACCCCTTTGCCCCTATACTATAGCTTTTTAAAACTGAATTCAGTAATATGTGGTTCTATTTGTCTGGGCTCTTCGTTGCAGATGATGTGTAATCCATTCCAGTTAGTTTAAGACAGAAGACCCTGTTGAAAGGCTGTGTGAGAACTTACAGATTGTTGAGGGGGAGGCCTGGGCTGGGGCTCCGGGAGCAGGCCCCAGAACCGCGTCTCCGAGAACGTGGCTGGGGATGGACCTGCTGCTGTTTCCAGCGATCCCAGAGCCCGCCGCCGCCTCCTGCAGGGACCCCCCGTCCCTGCCCCACATGTCGGGCTTCTGTCCAGCCTCGCCTCGAGTGACCCTCTGAGCTGAGGTCCAGTTCAAGTGCGGTTGACTGGTGGAATTTATGTCGTAGCTGCTTTCATGCTCTCATCGGGCGACACTGAGAAATAGCGGTTTGCTCTGTTTCTGTTCTACCTTAGGAAGGCAGAATTCACCAGATGGAAACTGTTAGGGGAGGAGGACATTTTGAGTGGCCCGCTGTGCCCCACAGGTGCTCGTAGCAATCTAGAAGTAGCTAGAGGACAATGAGTTAGCTCTTGCGCGCTTCCTTAGGAAACGCCGTCGAGAAATGTAAGAAAGTCTTATGTCAGCGTGATGATACCTTTCCGAAAGGGTCTCTCACAGAGTTGGTGTCCCCAGATTAAAATTGGCTACTTGCCTCTGTCAGGGAATTTTGAGTGTGCTTTTCATTGCCCTTTGCTTTTGTGTTTTGTAGAAACAACTCCAGAATTTAGAAGATGCTTGTGAGGACATCATGCTTGCAGATGATGATTGCTTAATGATACCATATCAAATTGGTGATGTTTTCATTAGCCATTCTCAAGAAGAAACACAAGAAATGTTAGAAGAAGCAAAGGTATGCTGGAGTCTTTCCCTGGGTGAGGGAGGCTAACGCTCCCATTCGGGTGTGTGTTACGAAGAACCCGCTAATTCCAGGTGTAGGGAAGTAATGTGTGCTAGGTAATAATACTCCACGGGTTTTTACAACGTCCCCGGCATGCCGTGAAAGCCTTGCAGGCATGATCTTATTTAATCCTGACAACGGCTCTGTGAGACCCAGACCATCCCAATTTAGAATTGAAGGGTAGAGGCTGAGAAAGCTCAGGGGACTTACCCAAGGCGACACAGAGGGAGAGGCCTTTTGACTTCAGAACCCATGCTCTAACTGCAGAAACTATAGAATATTATAAGGTAGAAAAGGGAAATCGCCTATAATTCCACTACCCAGAGGTAATCATCCATAATAAACATTCTCGTTGGTTCTTTCATGTTTTCGCCTTCTCTTTTCTCTATGTGGGTCTGCTTCACATTTTGGTCAGTTAACCTCCCACCAGAAGTACTTTCTCGTTCTATTTAACGTTCATTTCCCCAGCAAGTCTTCATCAGGGGCCTGCTCTGGGCCAAGCACACATGCTTTAAAAACATCATTTTTGACTACTGTTGAAGGTCCTGCTGGTGGACACCGATTCTGTTCACTGCCCTCCTGTTGTTAACATGAACTTGTTTCTAGCATTTTCCTACAGTAATGTTGCAGTGAGCGTTCTTACACCTCAGTCATCTTCACATTTAGGAAGTTCTTTGAAGGAAATAATCAGACAGGTGTCATTACTGGGTCAGGGTATGGATTTATTGACAACATTTGAGGCATTTGAGACATGGCAGGAGATTAGTTTCCAATTCATACGCCCTCCAACTGTCTATGAAAAGAACAATCACATTGTGCATGAGAAGCTGATGGCAATCAAACATTTTCTAATTCTTTTGCAGTTTGCTTAATTAATCTGGATATTACTTAAAATGGTAGTTTTCCTTCTTCAAATGTCATAGAAAGCAAAAATTCCTCTGAATTAAACCCATATTTAATAAACTGTGGGAAGAACTAATAATTTTACTCCTGAATCTTTCTATGCAGAAACATTGGTACTTCCCCTTGTACCAATCTTTTGGTACAAAAGATAATCTTTTCTATCAAATCTTTTCTTCCACAGTAAAATTTTATAATTTCGTTCTTTTTTAACCTTTGTTAATCTTTTTTAATCTTTATTCTTTTTATTTTGTGGGAAGTGTTTCAAGATAGTTTATGGTTTTTGTCACAACTATGAACATGTCGCCCTCCCCGTCCCCTCCACGGCTAGTGAGCCTTTATTCTGTTATTCATTCATTCATTCCAGAAGTATTTGTTGAGTGCTTACTCTATATCAAGGTCTGCCATGAGCCAGGGCACGGGAAGGACAACGAAATATGCCTGGCTCCTGCTTGCAGGGAGTAGGTAGTGTAAATGCAAAGAGAAACTCCAGCAAGCATAACTAGTAATGAACGGGAGGTGGTGTAGGAACACAGAGCAGAGGAATGTGCATGGTCAGGAGGGGCTCCCCGGGAAGGAGACGACTCAACAGCAAGTGGGTACTTGCCAGATCGGGAGGGGGGGCGGGGGGGGCAGGATGTTCCAGACTGATGTGTTATGGTCGTGTGTAAATGGTCATAAAAAGATCATGGCACAAAAACACAACTAAGAGAAGTTCTAATTTGCTGGAGATTTGGGAGCATCTGAAATTGTGGCCACATCTTGAAGAACTCAGTCAGACGAGTTGACAAATGGACTTGACTTTCTCAGGGGCCAGCAAGCGTTCTGTGTCGGGCCAGACAGCAGATAGCTTCGGCTTCGGGAGCCCCCGGGCTCGGTCACAGTTGCCGTGAAAGCAGGACGGGTAAATGCATGCCCGTGACTGTGTTCCAGGAAAACTGCAAGGACGAGCATCAGGCTAGGGCTGGCCCATGGGCTGCAGTTTTTGCTCACCCAGCCCTAAGGCAAAGAGGAGCCTTTCAGGGGCTTTTAAGTAACGAGTAATACATGATAGGACTTGTGCTTTTAAGATAATTGTCTTGCGTGCTATAATTTCACTCATCAACTAGGTCTTTTGGGTAGAGAAGTTTTATCTCCTTTCTAATAGCTGTATGTCTTATTTCTGTTTCTTATAGCCGTGGTTCTCAAACCTTTAGCATGCATCAGAGTCCCCCAGAGGGCTTGTTGGAAATTCCAATCACTGACATCCCAAGAATTTCCAAATCAGGAGGCCTGGAGTACAGCCGCAGAATGTGTGTTTCTAATGAGTTTCCAAGCAGTTTGGGGACCATGGTTTAAGATTTACCAGCCAGGTTTCTAAAAGAATAACACTGTCAGTACTAGGCATTCTTCCCTTCTTCCTGATATTATTAATGGGTATGCCATTTGTGCGACTTCATATTTTTTTGGTCATGTTTAGGAGGAATCCTTTTTTCTTGTTTTTTTTTTAAGATTTTATTTACTTGCATGAGAGAGAGAGCACAAGCAGGGGGAACAGCAGGCAGAGGGAGAAGCAGGCGCCTGCTGAGCAAGGAGCCCGATGTGGGACTCTATCCCAGGACCCTGAGATCATGACCTGTGCTGAAGGCAGATGTTTAACCAACTGAGCCACCCAGGCGTCCTGAGAAATCCTTTTTTTGATCCTGGCCAGGAAGGAACTTGGGACGTTTCCTGCATTTCACGTGGGCAGCGCTGCTCTGTGTCATAAACGAGGCCCTTATTAGCACTCCCCCTCAGAGTGATTCCAGGGGCCTCGTGATTGGTGAAAACTTCTCCCAGATTCTGACTATAAGTTGTTATTCTTAATTACTGGTGGCCGTGTGAATATTTATCGTTTCTTCTAGTTTTGTAGTTATTTCTGTGGGAAGTTGGAAGAGGCTGTGTTAGAAGCCAGGCCTGTGATAAACTGTTTACCAGAAGTGTTTGTATAGAGGTTCTTCCTTTATTAGGGTGTGATAATTTAGGAATTAATTTTCTTTTATCCATTTCGTTTTTTAAACCAGCAAAAACCGAGAAGACAGGCTTGATTTATTCTATAATAAGCAAATATAAATCATGAATTAAAAGTGGCCACATTCAGACTTTTGGTTTAGATTTAATTATCACTGTTATTTAGCTGCCTGTCCCCAGTTTAGAAAGTTTGACCTAAAATTCTTCCCAAATATTATTTCATCCACAGATGCTCAGAAACCATCCATTGAATAGAATTAATTTAAACGATCTTTTTTTCCCCAGAAAAATTTGCAAGAAGAAATCGACGCCTTAGAAGCCAGAGTGGAATCAATTCAGCGAGTGTTAGCGGATCTGAAAGTTCAGTTATATGCAAAATTCGGGAGCAACATAAACCTCGAAGCTGATGACAGTTAAACATTTTATAAAACTTTTTTTTAATTTGTTTAATAAACTTGAATATTGTTTAAAATGATAATTTCCCTTCTTCAAATGATATGGAAAGCAAAACTTTCTTTTTTTAAAATTTTCATTTATTTAATGGAAACTTGCCTATTTTCACATGTCTTGCTTATTTATTTTATATTTTTAAAAGAAGACAGTATTCATCTATGTATTTTGCATAACGATTCTATCAAGTGTAGGGGCTTTATGTCATGTTATTAAAATCGGTTAAGCAACCTTTTACGTTTCTATATTATCATTTAGAATATGTGTTGCAGTTTTTATTTATAAGAAAATTGAGCGGTTGGGTCATATTGTTTATATATGTCTCTTCCAGTTGCTATTTAGAGGTGGCGAAAGCACTTTAGAAAGATCCCATCCAGTATCTGTCTACTCAGTCTACCACCAGAACTTCGTCAGACGCTAAAAATAAGTACATATTGCATTTATAAATACATAATACATGTTATATCTAGACATATTTCGTGTGTCTCTTACATATATATCAGTGTCCTAGATCTTGGTAAAAGAACCACGTAGTGCTAGACATGTTGGGGCATGTTGAGTTTCATACATAGAGTAGAATGACAGAATATTTTAGAAACCAAGAAATGTATCAAGAGGAAGAAATATTTAGGGTTTTCTTTATTACAAATTTTAAACTTCATTGTAGAGCTTTGTAATTAATTGGGGTTTATACTGATAATGATGTGGAAGTTAAGCAACTATGTATTTAAAGATAAGGCTTTTTTCTTAAAGAGTACATTTACCCCCCCTACTATTCTCCCCTCTCTGCCCCACACCCCTACGCATTTTGGGATTTGGAAAAACCTGATTTTCTTAACTTTCCAGCAGATGGCACTGATACACCAAAGTACCAATGGAAGGCTCATCATACAAAAAGGGCTATTTCTAGGATTAGGTATACATAATTTTAGAGGCAGTCGCTTTTTAACCTTCAAGGCTAAACATTGCATATGTCATGTTTTGGTTAAATATTTAGAAGCGATTCCGGCTTAAAGATAAAATATGTAACTCTAAAATTCTTCAAGACATAAAAGCAAACTTCTAAATTGCTGCGAAATGTTCCCAAATACTGATACTCAGATTCTAGAAAGTGATTCTTACGAGGATATTTTTTTCTTGCGTGCATTTGGTTAGTGCTCAGAGGGGTGAGATTAGAGGCGTAATATCATCAGGTTGTAGCAGGAGATAGGTAGCACCCTCAAATTAGAGGAGTTTGAGAAAACTCTCGCCAAGATTCCAGAGGTGCAGGTAACTGCTAGGAGGCCAGAAGAGGGAGCAGCCACTGCCTTCACTCTGGAACTCAGGGAAGGGCTGCCTTCCTTTGAAGTGGGACCCAGCCAGCCAGCCACTTCCCTGCAGGGACAGAGCTGGGAGACTAGACAGCCAGCCTCATTCTCCCTCCAAAACCCAGCTGGTGCCCACCATTGGCCAAACCCAACTGGAATCCAGACGTAGGTAGTTGAAGTCGGTCTATCAGCTGGAGAGGGGTGCTAGATGGATGCATCTGGAAGGTCAATGGAAGATCCAGCGCAGGAGGATGGCTACAGCTGAGTCCGTTAGAAATTTTAACAATGTAGTCTTGTCTTGTTTATGTGCCAGAAACTGAATTGTGTAACTGACCAGGACTCAACATTTTGTGAGTGCATGAGCAAATAAGCCTAATATAAGAAAACATCCAAGGGTGTGGGTGAGGGGCAGGGAGATCATTATACATTGTTGCTAACTTTATACCTTGTTTTCTGCAGTTACCTGTGAAGTTCTAGGACAACAGGAATATTTGATTCTCATTTTAAATTCATTTCTAAAGTATCCGTAAGCCTTATTTTTAGTTAGTAGATCTAGATGAAGAGGTAAACAGTGTGCCCAGCATCTGAAGAGGCAGCTAACACTCAACTCTAGCCAGTAGCTGCCACGTAGAAGTTTGGTCTGGATTTGTCACAGCCAACTTTTTGACAGGAATCCTGATTTTTTTTTTTTTTAAGATTTTATTTATTCAGAGAGAGATGAAGAGCAAGTGTGTGAGGGTGGGGGTAGAGGGAGAGGGAGAGAGAGATCTCTCTAGCAGTCTCTGTACTGGGCATGGAGCTGGACATGGGACTTGATCTCACGACCCTGAGATCATGACCTGAGCCCAAAGCAAGAGTCAGACGCCTCACAGACTGAGCCATCCAGGTGCCCCTAGAATCCTGATTTTTATATACGGTCCATCAATCACTAATTTTAGACTGCAATTTTTCTTTTCTTTTCTTTTTAAGCACTGCAGGTTAAACACCGCAGGTTCATAGACCAAACTTGACCATCAGGCAGCCAGTTTGCAAACTCACGTGTACCATACGCTACATCTTATCCAGGCTTTCACAGGAAGGAGGGAGCAGATTATTATTTGTACAGAGGGTCACAAGAGCTGGTGCTACTGACTAATTTTTAAATACCTCTCGAACCTGTGCATTTCTTCCCTTCTCCACAACCGCCACCAGGCTTGTCCAAGTCTGAAGAGCTCTAGTCAAAAGCAGGCTAACTGGGGATCTAAGGGGAAGGGAATGCCAATGGAGATAACTTGACAGCTGGAGGCCAGGGGGAGTCTCTAAAGGGCTTCGAATAGAAAGGTGAGCTACATGACTAGAGCAGTATTTTAGAATAATTGGGCAGTTATCAGGTGGGTTTCATCACGAAGAGACGGAGGTAGGGATTCCAGCTGCTACAGCACTTGGTCTGGCGCACAGACTCAGTCGAGGGAAGAACAGAAAGAAGGAAGCGGGAGCTGGGGAGCAGGCGTAGTGATGGGGAGAGACCAGGGAGGAGGGCGAAGTCAAAGAATTAGGTTCTGAGCACAGGCCAGATACAGCCGGCGACAGGTTCACGTCGGCTCTCACAGTTTAAAAAAGTTGTGAAAAATTTCTTGCCACAATGAAAGTAGGAGCTCTCATATAAAAAATGAATTTGGCAACATGATGACTGCATTTCCAAAGGGCAGTCTTCCAGCGGCTCCCCCAGAGGACAAAGCAGGCTCTCTCTGATTGGGCCTGAGCGCACTCCCCTCATTTGCACGACCTGCGCAGCACCTGTCCCCTTGGCCGCGTGAGCCTGGCGGCCTGCGGGTGTGATTACAGCCAGGGCGGCCGGAAGTGTGTGGTTGGCCCGGAGGGAGGGTAGGGAAGGAAGGGGAGGACAAGAGAGGAACAGGAATCTGGCTTTTGCTAGGATGGCATTCATGTGGAGATGGGCAACCAGCTATGGGAAAGGTGAGTAGAAACTGTCCTCTATTTTCCAGAGAAGAGGGGTGGGAAACTGGCGCGCGGTTGCCTCCAGGAGAGCTGCCCCTATTTGGTGGCGAAACATCAGGGCTGAGAAGACAGATCAGCCGAGATGCAAGCCCAGGGAGCCGGAGTGGGTTCTGCAATCTCCAGGCAGTGAGACCCGCCCTGGGTCCCTGAGACGATGCTTGCGGCCAGGCCCCCCGAGCGCAGCGCCCACCCTGCCCCCTGGGGGCTCAGAAGGGAACGGGGCTATGGGGCAGGAATCTGCATTGGTGTCCCCACTTCCCAGCTCCCTTGTGAGCCTGGGACGGTCTCCACTCCAAGCAGAACTGGAGGGGATCATTCTCACCCCAGGGAGAAGTGCTTCTTAACATTTAAGGCACATACACATCCCTGGGGGTTTTATTAAGATGCGAGTTTTGGTCCAGTGGGTTGGGGTTGGGGCCTGAGCGTCTGCATTTCCAGCAGGCTTCCAGGTGATGCTGATCCGGCCGCTGCACGGGCTGTGCATCCGACAGCTAAGGTCGCTCCGTCACGACAGGGGACTTAGGAAAGAACGCGGGTGTGAGGAAAAGGACTGGCCAAGGGGACAGGTGCTTCAATTGTGATGAGAGACCCCGGGGGAGGGCAGGATCCTGGAAATGTTAACATGCAACATTTTTCACAGGATTCAAGCCTGAAAACAAGATTTTCCCAATTAGGCGTGATGCTGTGGGATAAAATTGATGTTTTTTGTGGAGCCCAGTGTTTTAACAAGGTCTCCCGGTGATTCTGACTCAGCTAAAGACTTAGGTTGGCTCAAGTAATTGAGTCCGCCTGGGGGTCGGGGAAGGAGACTGAGCGCTGGCCGAGAATGCTTGGGCGCACAACCCGAACAAGATATGGAAGCGTCCAAGGAGACCGACCCATCCAGCTTCGGGGTGGAGGGTAGCTGCAGGGGTCGTGTTGCTGGTGGTGAACAGGTTATAAAAGATTACGCAGTGGGAGATGTGAGATTTGGAGGCAGAAGTGAAAAGTATTTTTACAAGAAAGTTAAGAGCGGAGGGAAGGAGACAGATGACCATTAACGCCTTTGCAGTGTAGATAGAAGGGCCTTTTTGGGATTTGTTTTTGTTTTTGAGATCGGGGGATGTATGAGTACCAGTAGGAGTGGATGGGGAGGAATCTGAGAGAGAAAACAACGAGAAAAAGGCAGAGGACAAGATGGCAGAGCACAGGGGCGCCTGGATGGCTCAGTCATTAAGCGTCTGCCTTCGGCTCAGGTCATGATCCCAGCGTCCTGGGATCGAGCCCCGCATCAGGCTCCTTGCTCAGTGGAAAGCCTGCTTCTCCCTCTCCCCCTGCTTGTGTTCCCTCTCTTGTCAAATAAATAAATAAAAATCTTTAAAAAAAAAAAGATGGCGGAGCACAGCACGGGAAGGGTCGCTGTGGAGGAGAGATGCCACGTGCTCTGACAAGCAGCGTACCAGAAAGACTCGACATTAGATGTACCATTTACAACACGCTCCCTCGAGGAAGAAATGATAGAAAACATACAGATTCGGAACAGTGACTGACGGTAGAGGGGGAAGAAGATGGGACTGGGGAGGCAAAGGCAGGAGGCTGGTCTGTGGGCCCACGGTGTCACATTCAGCGTGGATCCTTGTCAGTGCATGAGCTCCGACAGCGACGGCACGTGTCTAGGAAGTCCTGTTAGTTATGCCACAGATCCGAACTGGGGAAGCATGCTTGTTGTGAGGTTGTTGCTAGTATTTAACTTCATCGCTGTCAGCATTGTGTTGTGTCATTCGACGACATAGAGCGTTGTGACTCTTCATATCGAAAGGTAGGAAAACAGCAACAATCCAAACCGTGAGTCTTTATTAAAGATTGTACATACAGACACACACACACACACACACACACACACACACACACACACACACTGGACAAAATTTAGAAGATGACTGGAAGATTTGGTATAAAAAATCTGGAGAACAGCCTAGAGCTGGTTTGTGTTAGGTGCTTCCCAGGAACTCGTTGTCTGGGAGAGCCTCCATCGTGATGTCTGTGGATCATTCCAGCGACCGTGACACCGAGGACCGGCACCGGGTGCTTACGATATGCTGCCACGGTTCTGAATGCTTTTTATGGATTAATCCTTTCCTGTCCCCTAATAACGCCTTAAAGTAGGTTTTATCACCACCCCTCATCGTACCAATGAGATTAAACTTGCTCCCACCTCATAGCTTCCTTTGCAAACAGGCTGTTAATGAATGCACGTGTTGTACTTCTGAGATGTATTTTGTTTTGTGAGTTCATTTGTGACTTTTTAGTTACTGAACAGAATTTCAGAAAGCTTCTCAAAAATGTATACAAATGTATAGTGTATAGTATAGATACAGTGCATATGTATAGTATAGATATAGTGTATAGTGTATATAGTGTAATGTATAGTATAGTGTATAGATGAAACAGAAATAGGACGCTAACAGAATAGGAAAAGACAAAGGATGGAAAGAGTTGATTGAAAAGGGGGAAAGGAAATAAATTGGCCACAGAGTCCACACGTTACATTATCATGTTCTGAGCTTCTGGGTAGCAGAGGCAAAGACAGAAAAAACATGAGTAATACCACATTAGAATGACTGGTATATGCCAGTTTCTCAGGAGAAAAACAATGTTTTCAGAGGATTAACCCTGAAAAAATCGCCTCACCCCTCCCCCCCCCCAAGCGGGCACTGGCTTTGAGCAATGTGGTAGATGTTAACTTCAACGCCTACTTCAGAGCACATGCGAGAGCAGAATTCACATGGCTGGTTCCTCCAGCAACTCAATGGTTAACTAGTTCCACCCAAGGGAAGTACATCAGAGAGGCTGGTAATAACCCACCAACACCCACACGGCCTGGCAAGGCCTGAGCATGGATCTCCATGTATTAATCTAGTCTTTATAACCCCGGAAGGGACAATGCTATCATTATCACGATCTCTAGTTTGCAGATGAGGCAATGGGGCCCACAGAAATTAAGGGCCCTGCTCAAGCTTCCACAGCCCTTAAGGAGAGGAGCCAAGACTCAAATTCGAGAAGTGAAGCTTCACATTCGTGCACCCAATCACCCCACTGCAATACTAATGGGCAAGTGTGGAATCTTCTAGCAGTTTCTCTTGATCTAAGGAGAGCCCATAGTAACTTCAGATCCATTAGAAACTGGTGGGAGTTAGAGAGCAGAACAGTGATGGCCTTGATCTAGGAGCCCCCTTAAAAGATCCCTCCTACTGGGAACACATCTCAATTTCATCCTGTGAGAGGAAGGGAGGCCTCCAGTTATGCCCACAGAACATCTGGAATCTTGAATTTGGCTTTCTATTCTGCTGTGCACAATAATACTGGGGACGTGGGAAAGGTCATTTCTGTTGGAAAGAGACAATGAATACTAGTCATGACCTCTGATTCGTTTTGTAATAATATCTCTGACATTCATATTCACACTGCAGTTGGGAGTAATGTTGGAATCATTGCTAGAGTTGGTCAGATAGATCCATAAAACCCAGGATAACACAGAAGTGGATGAGCAAATGAATCCTCCTCAGGATGTGGTTACAATGGGAAATAACCGGCCTGAAGAGGACTTGGATCTAATTAAGAATCTACTAATCATTGTTTTAGGTCACCCAGCTCAAACTGATGGAAGTCTGGACTACAAGAGCTGGCCAGTGGCAAATGGACTGTAATGAAACCAACATCAAAAATGGTGAAGCTGGTATGTAAGATGGCTCTTGACATGGTCCACATCCCTCCAGCTCCTTCTTTTCCAAGCCCACATGATCGCTCATTAGGACTAAGGCTCATGTCTCTTAATGAGTCCCCCTGCCTCCTCTCTTGCTTACACACACTTCCTTTAATCCAGGCAAATGTTTTCAGACTACAGATCCGATTAAATCACTCTCTCCCCAGGACTCTTCCTTCCCTTCAAAAAATTAATGTCCCTCCCTTGGTGAGATTAGTGGAAAACACATCACATGGCCTGTTTGGTTTGAACCCTGCCAACCTCTCCATTTCCCCTTTCCTGTCTGCACTAACCAGACTGCCTTTGTCCCAATTCCCCAAGTTCATCCTGCTCCCTTTGGTCGTAGGACGTACGTACACTTCCTAGATTAGCTCCCCGCCCCCTCCCCCTCACTCTCACAGCTGGTCCTTTGTGGCATGTGCAGGTATCCCATTCATAGTTATTGCCATGTCTTCCTTATTAGGCTGAAGTCAGGGGCCATACAGATGTATTGCTTTCTCTTATATTCCCAGCCCCTGCCTACCATGACATCCAGCACACCACAGTACTCAATATTTATAATCCAGCAACTCTGCTCCTAGCATGGTATCCAACGGACATGAAGTTTGTGTCTATCAAAAGTCATATTCAAAAATACTCACAGTAACTTCATTCTTAATAGCCAGAACCTGAAAACAACCCAATTTCTATCAAAAAGAGAATGGATGCAATGGAATAGTATACAGCAGTAAAAAAGAACAAATTACTATGACATGCAAAAAAAAACAACTAATGAATCTCAGAGACATAATGTTAAGTGAAAGAGGCCAGACCCAAGAGAGGATATTCTGTATGATTCTACATATACAAGGTTCAGAAATAGTGGAGGCTAAGGGAAGGTCCTTCTAGGGAAGGATAGTAACAGCTACCATGCGTGGAGCTTGTACTTGAGCACAGACGCTATGGAAAGTGCTTGACATGCCCTAACACACTGTCCTCAAACCCAATGCCTGATTCTGTCGTGATCCCCATTTGTCAGATGAGCAAAGTCAGTCTCTGGGAAGGGACATTCCTTGTCCAAGGCCACACTGCTGTTAAGAGCAGAGCGGGGTCCCCTCCTGCTCCTCATGACCTCAATGTGTCCGGCCAGGAAGATCACACTGCCCAGATCACAAGAACCACTGCCCAGGACTGCCGTGCCAAGAGACTGCAGAAGATAAGCCACACAAAGTATTCCCCACCAGTCCTGGGACATGGTAAGATCTCGATAACTATTGTCTATGAGGATTAGTCCTACGAGAAAGTGGAGGCTCCAAGACGTCGCTCAAGGCCATATAACTAAGCAGCATTGAATTTTCACGGTATGACGAACTCTGTTGTGTGGATTGATTGAGCGACTTCCACTGTTAGCCTCAATGCAACCCTTGGCTACTGTTTTCCTGGACCCCGAGCACTTTGCCTTTCTGAGCGTCTTCCTCCATAAGGCAAATATTACAAAGTATATTTTATGACTCCCTGGGCATAAAGACAAATGTAAACTAAGCTGGATTACAGTCGTTGTTTTTTCTAATTTTAAGAGAAATGAAAACACTCTCATGGGCTCCTAAGGTACCAAGACTGTAGGCGCTATGCCCACTGGGCGTCAGGGAGAAGTAGGCTCTACTGAATGCAGGTGGGATGGTCGGGTGCCAGTGATAAAGATGGTGGATTTCCCTGAGGGAGCCTGGGGAGAACCTGTGGTTGAAAAACGCAACTAAAGACAGAATTCTTCTTTGATGAATTTTGAAGACAAAATTCTCTTTTGATGGGAAGAGATTCTCCTCCTCGTATCCTTTTTAAAATCACCATAGTTACCATAAAAGATTCAGCCATCAGCATGAAATGACATTTGAGTTCAAATGATAGCGAAGACTTTTTGATTTAATGAAAAAGCAGAAAAACAATCCAGAAAAAGAAACTGCAATTCAGGGAAATGGTGTTTTGTGTCATTTTACCTGATTTGGAATGGGGTGGGAAGAAGGATTGATGAAATGCTATAAAATGCTAGAATTTAAATAGGTCTTGATGTAAATAATGAATCATGCTTTTGGGCTTTCAAAATACACAATTTCAGTCTCAAGTTAAATATTAGTCTGCTGGAGCCAATCTAAATACGTAGAGACTGATAGCATCAAGCATCACATAGAATACCTGTTTTCTTGAAAGTTTTAAATTACCTATTTGTCGTGAGTCTGCACCATTCTCGAAGGCCTTTGACAAAGCACCAAAAGAAAAAGAAAATCCCTCAAACAACTTAGATGGTGTTTGTTCATGGGATTTGAATAGCTTTTAGCTAGTAACTGGTGTTTGTAACCCTTTATGGAGGTCTTCCAAAGCAAACAAACACGCAGGAAAGGGGGAACAGAAATAACGTGTTGAGCAGGTTCTAAATTTTCTATAGGACACAACAGATGCTTACACATCTTCATTCTGTGCGCTTAACGACAGCTGTGTGCCATGCAGGACAATGGGTAAGTGTAAAGTATGGGTTAATTTCAGCATTATAGCTGCTATGAACACAAAACCAAGAAAGCACAAAGACAATAACGTACCTTCCCATTCTGTCAAGAGTGGCAGGTGTGATTACTCTAAGGACCAAATAAGGTGAGAACAGATGAATGTGGAGCCAACAGGAAAAACCATTGTCAATGCAAAGAAAATGGGTTAAGGCCCAACAAAGTTTTCTGATGCCTTTGGCCTTCATCATGATGAATGAGATAATCTTACCCCGAACTAAGAGACGTTCAGTCCAGAAATGCTATGCCTGGATAACCAGATGTCCCCTTCCTGTGACCGTGGAGCGTATATCAGTAAACAAGGCAGGCTGGGTGAGTAGCAGCTGTGGCAGAATTCTCTCGTTTGCCACAGTTCACACACCTGCCTTCATTGTCCTTTCAATGATAAAGTCACTTTTATGGAAGAGGGATTTCTAGTTGTCTCCCATTTCAAGCTAGTATTTTTGGGTTTTAGAACACTTGGGAGGGGGGAGATGGCAAAGACAGGTGAGGGTGAGGGCGTGCCCCAACCAAAGGAAGAAATGACCCTTTGGCTTTGCCCAGCTGTTGCTGTGTTGGAATGTGGGCAAGACTTGCTGAATCTTCTGGTTATTTAAAGGAAGCCAGAAATTTGAATTTCTTTCAGGGTGAAATCTCCCAATTTTTAAACGTTGTCAAATCATTCAGAGATTTAAAAGACACTGAGAAGAACAGAACAAAAGGGACAAAAACCAAATGTCTGCACAGCCCAGTTCATAGGCAGTTCATGTAGAAATGTGAACATCATAGATACCTATAAAGGCTGACAAACACCTTTTATTTAATAGTAGAAAAGGAAAATCTCATCTTTCCTTTGGAGTTTTAACCAAAGGACACTATTCACTAATGTGTTCCCTATCTTCAACCTAAAGGAAAAGTTAATAAATACATGGGGTGTATTTTTTACAACATCAATAAATGACTAACGGTGGTTTTGGTTGACATCTTAGTTGCTACGATGGGTTAAAAGAGATTTCAATACATCGCTCAAAAGGAAAGCAGTATGACTTTTCTTCAGTAGATGAAAAAACAGTAGTGGTCAGAGATTTTTTTTTTTTTAATAGCGGTCAAGAAAACATCTAAACAAACTTAAATACCACCAGAGAGAGTTCGCCAATAAGTCAATAAAGCAAAAGGGTTGTTAACCTTATGATGGACTTGCTGTTGGGATCACAGGAAAACCATCTGCCATGAGCCATTTTTTTATTGACACTTCAGGGTAAACTAATAAAACTCTCCATTTCAATTAAATTTTGAAAAGTCATGTTCCCTCTTTCTCAAATGCTGCAGACAGGCATATAACTGAAACAGTCTTTTTTCTCAGGTCTCCTCTTGGCGTGGGAAGCTGAGCCAATGGCACATTCTAGTGTTTTCCTCACTACAGTCTTTGACACAGAAGTTTACGAGATGTGATGTTAACTAAAGGGGGAAAGTTAAAGCCCTTTTCATTTTTGCAGGTGAGCTTCTGGAGCCATTTGAAATCAAATGTGGCTTTTTTTTTTTTTTTTTTTAATAGACTCCATGCCCAGCATACCCCAATGTGGGGCTTGAACTCATGATCCTGAGATCAAGACCTGAGCTGAGATTACGAGTTGAACACTTGACCAGCTGAGCCACCCAGGGCCCCCTCAAATGTGACTTTAAAGGGCATTTTTGGTCCTTTTCAGGACCTCTTAGAATCATAGTTTGGAGCTGAAAGGGATCTTAAGGAATTATAACATAAGTTTTATAGATAAAAGAATTGAGGCACAGAATGTCTGACTTGATCAGGGCCAAGGAGCAAAACAGAATCAACTTCAGTTCCATGTCTGTGGTAGGCAGCCTTCTAAATTGACTCCCAGCGACCTCTGCCTCCTGGTATTCATTCTCTTGTGTAATCAACTTCCTTTGAACATGGGCTGGATCCAGTGACATGTTTCTAATGAATAGAACATGACAGAAGGGATGGGATATCACTTCTGTGTAGGTTATAAAAGACCGCACCTGCCATCTTCCTTGCTCTCTTTCTCACTGGTCCCTTCTCTCTCTATCTCTCTCTTTCCCCTTCTGGCTCTTCTTACATGCTTTCTCTGATAAAGCCAGCTGGAGAAGCTCTTGTGACAAAGAACTGAGAGGGAGGACACCTTCCAACAACCTGGAACTGAGTCTGGAACTGAGGCTCTCAGCCCACAGCTCTGAAGGGACTGAATCTAGCTAACCTGAGGGGGCTTAGAGCTGGATCCTTCAGATGAAGTTGCATCACCAGCCCACACCTTAGTTGCAGCCTCGTGAGAGATCCCAAGCCAGAGATGCCCAGCTAAGTAAGTGATGAATGTCTAACCCATGGAAACTGAAAGTGATTTCTGCATGCTATTTTCAGCTGCTAAGTTTTGGGGGGAAATTTGTTACACAGCAATAGATAACTAATACAGTGTCCCAGGACTGTTGAGCCTTAGGCCCCTGTTCTTTGTCCAGTTGGCTGTCTTTATATTCTTCGTATATATTTTTTCAATTACTTTGTCCACCTCCTTTTTAAAAAAAGATTTATTTAGGGCACCTGGGTGGCTCAGCCCATTGAGCGTCTGCCTTTGGCTCAGGTCATGATGCTGGGGTCCTGGGATGGAGCCCCACATCTGGCTCCCTGCAAAGCGGGGAGTCTGCTTCTCCCTCTACTCCTCCCCCGTGCTCATGATCTCTCTCTCTCTCTCTCTCACCCTCACAAATAAAGTCTTTTAAATAAATAAAAATAAAAAAAAGATTTATTTATTCATTTTGAGAGAGAGAGCATGGCAGGGAGCAGTAGAGGGAGAGGGAAAGAGAGACTCAGGGTGGAGCCTGAGTTAGGGCTCAATCTCATGACCCCGAGATCATAATTTGAGCCGAAATCTAGAGTCGGATGCTTAACCAACTGAGCCACCCAGGTGCCCCGTTCACATCCTGTTAATAATCACTAGTAGGACACTGTACTAGGTAATGTCCAGGATACAAAGATGAGAGTGGCAGAATCCTTATTCCCACAGAATTTTGCTTCAGTAAAGGAATTGAATTTTTAAGTGGCCATCTTGGGTAGAATATGAAAAGACTTCCGTAAAGATCAATAAAGACCAAATTCTTTGTTGGGAAAAAGAACATCAAAATGCTTACATTGGGACACCTGAGTGGCTCAGTTGGTTAAGCGGCTGCCTTCAGCTCAGGTCGTGATCCCAGCATCCTGGGATCAAGTCCCACATCGGGCTCCTTGCTCCGCAGGGAGCCTGCTTCTCCCTCTGCCTCTGCCTGCCACTCTGCCTGCTTGTGCTCTCTCTCTCTCTCTGACGAATAAAAAAAAAAAAAAAAAAAAAAATCTTAAAAAAAAATGCTTACATTATTGGACTATTGTAAGAGATAAGACAAGTTAACAGAAGTAGTGTTTCTTGCGTGCCAAGCACTATGCTAAGCATTTTGTAGATATTAATTCCTTTAATCCTCACAACTTTATGATGAAAACAGTAGCATCTATTTTATATACAAGCAACCTGAGGCAGAGATTTTAGACAAGGTCACATTGGCAGAAATTGGCAGAAAAAAAGATTTACATCTGGGTTGTTTGGGTTCTGGAGTCCATATTTTAACTAGTCTCCCATTTGTAGGAAAATGAATAATGGGATAATATATGTAAAGTGCTTAGCATAGTACCTGATGCATAGTCAGTGCTCAGTCTGTGGTTCATATTGTGATGGTGATGGTGGTGTGGTGGTAACGATTATTATAAAAGCTAACGATTATTATAAAAATGATTAAGATAAAATATTTTATAACAATTATTATACTTCCATTGTTGAATTGGCTGGTAGCAGCAGATCCTTTATATAACAACAATACTGTGATGTTTTGATGAAAGCTGACCCAAAGCACTCCAACCCTATCCATCAAGTTTGAAAAGGCTAATATTTTTAAAATGCCTGGCCCTGGAGGTATCAAGAAACTTTCTATCACAAGAAACCTAAAACAAATAAAAACAAAACAAAAACAAAAACAAACGACCAGGCCCAAATTTTGCCTCTAACTGATTTAAGCTAAAAAAGAAATTTACTGGTGCAAAATAACTGAACATTCAGAGGCAGGATCGGCTTGGGGAGGGTGGATTCAGGGCTCACGCAGTGTCCTTTGGACTTATTCCTGATGCCATCTTTTGCGCTGGCTTTATTCTGAGAATACAGGCACTAGCACCCAGAGCCTCGCATCCCCGCAGACAGACGGCTTTGGAGGCTCTTCCTCTGTCTCTAGGTTCAAGCCACCTGCGACCGACCATGAAAGCCTCCTTGGAAGCGCCCAAAGGAAACAGATTCCTTTTGATTGGCCTGGCCTCGGTCACGTGCTCATCACTGACCAATAGCAGGGCTGTACGGTGGTTTGATTCACCTGCCTGGGTCCGGTGCTCTGACCTCACATGCGGGTAGAGCCACACCCAGATGCTCGAACTGAGAGCAGGGAGGGGGATACCAAGAAGAGAGAATTGGCGTCGGGGAGGCAAATGGGGGCTGCTCACTAGAAAGTGAGAAAGCCTCCAAATATCTACGTATTTGACAGCCAATGCATTTTATTTTATTTTATTTTTTAAAGATTCCATTTATTTATTTGACAGAGAGAGAGAGATCACAAGTAGGCAGAGAGGCAGGCGGGGGCGGGGGGGGGGGAAGCAGGCTCCCCTCTGAGCAGAGAGCCCCATGCGGGGCTCGATCCCAGGACCCTGAAATCATGACCCGATCGGAAGGCCGAGGCTTTAACTCACTGAGCCACCCAGGCGCCCCCAGCCAGTGCATTTTAGATAGAGAGTGAATGTACGAGTCTTGCATCATTTTGATCCTTGCTTTTGTTCTCTGTAATCCCTTTTGATCATTACTCTTAGCAGTCAGCCTTCTAATAGGACTCTTCATTCACAATAAGTTATTTTATGTATGTATGTATATGTATTTATTTATTTTTACGATAAGTTATTTTAGCAAGTCTTTTTTTGTATACCTGCAATGTAAGAATTGACTACTTTTTCTGGGATTGCGCCTACTGCAGACACATATAGACTTTATAGTTACCCCTTAGTTTTCTTGTTTAACCTTTTAAAGTGTCTTACAGCTCTCTCTCCTCCTATATTTATATATCCTTTGAAACAAGAGAAAAATGAGATAAATTCTTGGCATAAGAAGGAAGTGAATACCTAACAAAATTACATCAGCTTGGAAATCAATTCAATGAATAACCACACTGTAGCTTTGCGCGACACAATTCATATTTGAATCCTTTATAAGGTTGACATATCTTGGACATCATATAAGGGATTCGGTTATATCTTTTACTAGTTGTCTATGGCTGCTCAACAAATCATCCCCAAACTGAGCCACTGGAAACTACAAACATTTATTATCTCACACTTTCTGTAAGTCAGAAATCTGGGCTGGGAGGACTCTGGATCAAGGTCTCCCAAGACTATAACCAAGTCATCAGCCAGGGATACAGTCATCACAGGGCTCAGCTGGGGGAGGGCCTGCTTCCAAGCTCACCTAGGTGGCCATCGTCAGACCTCAGAAGATATGCACCCGTGCTTACTCACATGGACCCCTCCATGGGTCTGCCTCCCAACATGGCACCTGGCTTTCCCCAGAGCAAGCAATGCAAGAAAGAGGGAGAGAGAGCCTCCAATACAGAAGCCATAGGTTTTTTATAATATAGTCTCATAAATGACATTCTATCACTTCTGTCATATTCTTTTCATTAGAAGCAGGTCAGTAAGTCCCGTTCATACTTAAGGGGAGGGGATTACCCATGGGAAGCAATATTGGAAAACCAAGAGACAGGCTTATTAGGGGTCCCTCTGAGAATGCTGCCCATTCACCTCTGTAAGAGGGTTGTGTTATAGGACAACTTGATCTCTAAGGCAACCAAAGATCCTAGCCTGCAAGGTAAGTGTTTCTACAAAATTCTTGTGTTGACTGTATGAGCCTTTATTTTTCAAAATTGGATTGACATTTTTTTTTCCTGTCTAGCCAACCAGAGTGACCCAGTTTGAGTAAAAAAAAAAAAAAAAAAAATACTAGCTTAATTATTGATTTCCTTTGAAAAGATCTTAATATTTGGTGACTTCTGGTTATACTTTGAGAGTAGAAAAATAGAAAAAAGAAAAAAACCCACGGAACTGTGGATTCACCTACTGAAGAAATGACTTTCAATTTCACAGGATCCACTTTGTGGCTTTGTACAAATAAATCATCTTGAAGAAAAATTGAAAGGAAGCAAGGTGGCCATGTCTGAATGAATTAACAAAGGCTATACAATATAAGAAAACATTCTTCTGTTAAGTTTTATAGAAAGTGGGGTTATAGAGACGAAAAATGCCATATAAATGGGTAGGCACATGGCAACTCTACCATTTTTCACTTTGGCATGTTAACGTGGTTTTCATTCTATTCGGAGTTTGCCTTTTCTAGGAAAGGAAGGAGTAACAGCGCTAGAAAGTTATTCATTCTTCTTTATGCTCAGGAGTCAAAGGAAATGTATTCTTTCTAAAGATGTGTGTGTATGTATGTGTGTGCATGCACGTGCATGTGGGATCTTTCCTTTTGACTGGGGTTGCTTATAAGGCACATGGAAATAATGGAATTAAATTTCTTCCTTTTCTTATGCTACAAACCTTTATAAAGGTTGCTATAAATGTCATAGCTACTTTGTTTCCTGAAAAGTAATTTTCCTGTCAGTCTGATCGGTTCCTTTGAGATACCATATTATTAGTCTATGATGATTTCTTTAAAGTGCATCAAAGTATATGCTTCAGTGTATTTTTATCATTTCACTACCTTACAGTGAAATTTTCACTGGCTTCAAGGCTTGTTTCTAAGTCACTAATTATTCATAAAGGATGGTAAGATTGCTTTATTTTATTCTTCTAACGAAGTGCATCGAAGTTTAAGGAAAACCCTTAACAGAGCTTAAAATGCCCAAAAGGGCTTAGGAAATGAAAAGTCATTTCCAGTTAAAATGTGAACTAAAAACAAAAAGATAGGCTGAGGAATGTAGGGAAGTAGAGAGTGGAAGGGGAAGAGAAGCCTTTCCCTGAGTGTTTATGGTTTCCATGTGACCAGTGTTCACGAAATACATTCAAAAACAATCCCAGAAATGGATAGAAAGACCAGGAAGACGACAATGATCGCCATGCTTCTACAAAGCATGTAGGTTCCTCAAATCTCTACCTTCTTTAGAATGTCTCTGACATTAGGAAGAATGTTCCTTAGGAAGGAGAGAAGATCAGAACGAATCTGATGTTTTTCATTGTTCATCAAGAAATCATTGGCTCAAACTCACAAAATGCAGTCGTATTTTATTATATTTTCTAGTTTTCCAAGATTTAGCCATAACAGAATCTTTTAAACAACATGTTTAAACAGAACGCGAACACCTTGTATTATATAGCAAATGTGACTGATTTACAGTCCATAGGAAAAACCAGTTTTCCTTTTTTGTGAGACATATTGGTTTAAGACAAAAAGCAGTAACCAATTGCATCTTTGGAGGGCAAAGGTGAACTGATGAGAGAGGAAATTGAAAAAGAGAGAGAAGAAAAAATATATGAAAAGCGATCTACACATAAACATCTATTTCTGATATTTAATTTATTCTTTCCAAGGTATATTTTCCCCAAATGGTTTTCTTCAAGGAACAGAATTCATTCACATTCAGATACACACACACACACACGCACATGCACACACGCTCACAAAGAATCCGTATGTATGCTGTTTGGCCAAGCCCATCTGCAAAATAAACAAGAAACATAGAGTTATTGACAGCTAAGATGAGCCAGGAATTATAGACACAGAGATGCCATCCTCTTTCTGGATGTTTACATGGAGTTTTCTTTAGCTCTCAAAACCTTGAAATGGTTTTACGATGCTTCAGAGTATTACTTGTCTAATTGGACACTTAGGAATGCAGTGACTTCTTGAAGAATACCTTAATTCAGAGAAAACTGTTGTTTGTAATTACAATGAGTAGGTTTCTCTGTCTCTTTTTGGAATTGATAACGAGCTTGTGGGCTTCGTTCCGCATTGTCTTCATCTTTATCTCCCTTTTAAGTCTCTTTCATTATCTGCTATTTATTTTACTAAAGGTGATTACTGCTTTATTAATCACGGCTTGATTAACATAGCAGGATTTGAAATGAGCTTATATGGACTATGAAAACAAATACAGGTAGTGGCCCAAGCTTGGATCTTTTGAATGTTTCCTTTTCCCGTTGACTTCCTCAAGAACTTCCATGTGCCCTTGACATGTTCCACGTGCCCTTGAAAACGATGTGTGTTCTTCTGGTCTTGGGCTGAGTGTCAATAATGTCAATGAGGGCAAGTTGGTTGATAATTAACTCAAGTCATGTATATCCATATTGATCTTCTGTCTACTTATTCTATCAATTTTTGGGAGAGGGATATTGAAATCTCTGACTACAATTACAGGTTTGTCTATTTCTCCTGTCAGCTCTATCAGTTTGGCTGCATGTATTTGGAAGCTCTGTTTGCTAGATGCATAAACATTTAGAATGCTCGAGTTGAAGGACAGCTCCCCATACAGAGCCAAATTCCAGGTAGTGATCAGTTAGACAACCGCATGAATCAGATATAAAGAGTGATATGAGGAAAGAAATGAGGGTTTGAATTCTCAGGTCACTGGTGGCATGGAAAGTGCAAAGCAATGTGAAATGGGTGGAGGCAAGAGAGGTAGCAGACTGAGGACTGCAAATATGACCCAGAATGCCATTTTTAATGTGGATATAGCATCTGATTCAGCAGTTGAAAGACGGTAAGCAAGGCTGGACATCTTTGTGGGATAATATACCTTAGTCTTTTGCTTCTCCAAGTTCCCCAAGCAAATATATATGAATCTGGTCTGCTGATGTGAGGTATAGAAGGTTGATCCCAAACACATGTGGTCCTGTCCTCAGGGAGATTCCAAGTCAGTAGAGATGGGGGTGGGGAATAGATGTCATTGGAAC
This sequence comes from Potos flavus, assembly GCA_028534135.1. Lineage (NCBI taxonomy): Eukaryota > Metazoa > Chordata > Mammalia > Carnivora > Procyonidae > Potos > Potos flavus. The sequence continues at coordinate 115,415,698 of CM052885.1, forward strand.
ATTCCCACACATTATACAGAACTGCTTTGGGAAAAGCCACTGTTCAACAAGAGCATATAGTAAAGAACCTTCTCTCATCTGTTGGGTTAAAAAAGAACACTTAAGAATGAGCTCTTTGAGCTGAGATCTAGAGAAGGAGCTTTCTCCATCAACTCAGATTACCTTGGTAAAATACTCTAGACTGGATGGTCTAACAACAGAAATTTATTTTCTCACAATTCTGGAGGCTGGCAGTCCAAGGTCAGGGTGCCAGTGTGGTTTGTTTCTGTTGAGAGCTCTCTTCCTGACTTGTGGATGGCCACCTTCTTGCTGTGTCTTCACATGGTAGGGAGGGAAAAAAAGCAAGCCCTCTGGTGTCTCTTCTGATAAGGACATTAATCTTATCCTGAGGGCCCCATCCTCATGGAGTCACCTAACCCTAGTGACCTCCCCAAAAGTCCCCCCTCCTAATACCATCCCCCTGGAGGTCAAGGGTTTCCACATATGAACTTTGGGAAGACACAGACAGCTAGTCCACAATGGAAAGTGTTAATGAAAATGAAATGGAGGATGGAAGGGGCAGTTTTCCAGGAAAGAACTCTGTGCGTCTCTGTCTCCCTCTCATCCCTCTTCTCTGACTGTTCTTGAGACCAGACACTTTCACATCTGCACCGCACACCCAGCAACCACAACACGCAAAGATGGCGGCCTCCCTCACCGTTCCACCTTTTCTTTCCACCTATGCTCCTGCCTCCATCCCCGACCTCAGCTGAGGGAACGCATGACCTTCAGAAGTGTAGGGAGTATGCTTGGGTTGAGTGACAGCCCTCCACATCATCAGAAGTTCCGCATGTTTTTATTTTTCTACATCTTCCTGATTCTTCATCTCCATAATGTTCAGTAAAACCAGAACATAAGCAGACAGATGGTCTGAGTGGGCGAGTGTTTTAGCTTAATGCCAAAACACTTGCCATCAGTCCCAACTCTTCTCCTCCCTCTCAGCTTCAATTAGTGATGTCACAGAGACCTCACTCTCTGGCTAGTAAGCACAAGGGAATGTTCTGGTATGTTTTTGAAAGATTAAGGTCTATGAAGAGGAGTTCAGAATCAAACAATCTTTTCCAGAAGAACCTCACCCAGTTAAGATCTTTTGATTAACCCCTGCAAGACAACACCGCTACTAGTAACAACCACTATTGAAAAATTCATTGCATGCTTACTAGTATCAGGCACTGTGCTGAGTACTTTCCAAAGATTTCGTTCTCACTGCCACCCTGATAAGTAGATACTCCTAGGCTTGTTTTAGAGATGAGAGAAACTTACAACCAGCTAATATTTTTATTTATGTATTCCCTCCCCCTTCCCTCAAATATTTATGAAGTATCTACTATCCTTAAGGCATATCACGCACAACTTGTTACCACCTTTCAAGATCCTTTTAGCCTGAAATGGGAGGAATTAACAACAACTAACATTTATTGAGTTCATTTATTGAGTCCTTACCATGTCTGGGACACTGTATTTTCAATCCGTAGTTATGTAATGCTTTTGCAATCCTTTGACATTGGCTCTGTTTCTGCCCCATATTCTGCAAATGGGAAAGCTGGAGCATACAGCGCTTAAATGAAATGTCCCCCAGATCACATATTTTCTAAGTGGTAGAGCTCAAACTTAGACGCTGGGAGCCTGTCTTCAGTTCTCGAGATCCTGCATATGTAACCACCATCCTATGCAGACCTATCTTATTTAAAATGTCTATGTGTGCGCGCGCACACGCACGCGCACGCACACACACACACACACACACACAATCTGTAACATGGGTCAGCTCAGAATAAGTCCTATTTACTTTTTTCTCCCTACGATGAGATGGTCAGCTTCTTTAGGGAGGATGTCTCACTCATCATTTTGTCCCCAGGACCCTCATGTAGTGATTCAGGGCGTGGTGGTATTGACTTTGCTCCCCGAGAAACATTTGCAATGTCTGGAGACATTTTTGGTTGTTGCAGCTGAGAGGGTGGGTGGAGGTCAAGGATGCTGCTAATATACAAGACAGCCCCTCACAACAGCAAGTTACACAGCCCCGACTGTCAGGAGTGGTGAGGCCGAGGAACCCTGCCCTAATATACTGGTCAACAGAGAGAGGGCGCCGTATAGATTGTGGAATGAATTCCAAATCCTATACCAAGAATCTCCACCAAATAACAATTCCCCAAATATAAATTTCCATTTACCGTTCAAAACCAAGTTGAAGTGTCATCTCTTCCTGGAAGGCTCTCTCACAATCCTTGGGCAGCTTTGTTTGGTTTGGTTTTTTATCCTAGTCAAATATTGGCTTATTTCAGTAACTTTTTCTTTTACCCCTTGGCTCTTCAGCCCTGATCAGGGAATACTGACGGTAGCTTAAGGATGACACAATTAGGCCAAAATATGTTTCTTAAAAAGTTCTAGGATATATTTCAAAGTAAAAAAAAAAGCCTATGGATTTTCCGTGGCTCTGTAGGTGGTGGGACAGGATTTAAATGGTAAATTTCCAACCATAAAGAGTTATCTTTCCTTTAATAAAATGCAAACCATCTGTCCAGTTGCTGAATCTCTCAGGGGGGGTTTCTATTTTCTTTCCTTCTCAGTAAGGCATTCTTACATTTTTTTTTAAAGTCTGTTTTACTTGCCTACAGCAAAATTCACCCCTCTAAAGGCCACGATTCTATTTATTTCAAAAAAAGCCTACAGTGGTGTACCAGGGCGAAGCCATACATACGATCAGTTAACAGTGAACCTTTTACTTTTTACTCTGTATTTTATTTTTTACAAGAAGCAGGTATTACTCTTATCAGCATTTTCTGTCTGATCGGCTATAATTTACAGACAGGCAAATGTACCCTTTGCAGTTCTCAGAGTTTCTACAAATGTATACAGTCATGTAATCACCACTGCAATGGTGAGGAAGAACATTCTATCATTCCTGACAATCCACGGAAGCCCATTTGCGGTCAGGCAACCCTCCGCCCTCCCCAGGCCACCAGCACCAGCAGCTCCCGATGTGATTTCTGTCCCTGCACTTTTCCTGTTTCCAGAATGTCAGACCAATGGACTCATAGAGTAGTCTGTGGTATCTTGTATCTGACTTCTTTCATTTAATGCTTTTTCATTTCATGCTTTTGAAATGCATCCATCGAGGAATGTATCAGTAATGCGTTAATTTTGTTGTTTTTCATTCCATGCTAGGGCAGGCCCACAGCTTCCTTATCCATTTCCCAGCTGATGGATATTTGAGTGGATGGATATTTGAGTAACGTGAAGTTTTTGGAGATAAAGCGGAAATTTGCTATAAACATTTGCATATAGGGTTTCATGTGGGCCTAAACTTTCATTTTTCCTGAAGAAATACCAGAAGCCGGATTGCTGGGTCCTATGGCAAGCACTGCACTTGTTTACAAGACAGTTTCAAACTCTTCTCCGCAGTGCTGGCGCCGTTTTGCCTTCCCACTAGCAATGCACGATACTTGCACCTGCTTCGCTTCCTAGACGCTTAATTGTCAGGTGGTTTTTTTTTAAAACCACTTTAATAGGTTTGCAGTGGTCTGGCAACAGTGTTTTAATTTGCATTTCCCCGATGGCTAAAATGTTGAGCCTTGTTGTGCTCATTTGCCACCCGTAGCCCTTCCTGTTGGGGAAGGTCACGGAGGGGTCGTAAGCGCCTCGGACCCTAAAGCGGCGTGAGCATTGGAGGCTCCTGGCCCCGCCCCTGTGCGTGGGCTCTGCGCCCCTCCCAGTTCCCACCTCCGGAGCCATTTTCAAGGTCGGGGCCTTGAGAGAGCAAGGTAGTGTTGAGCTCCTCTGGGCAGTGGCCAGTGACTGGGCCCCATGAGGTCTCTCTGTAAACTTTAAGATTGTCCAGGGCGCTGCGGAGACCTCCTCGCTAACGGCCCGAGACCTCTGTGCCTGTAAGTTCCCTTGCTGGTCGGAGCTGCCCTTTTGGAATCGCCTGCCTCTGCCTTCCCTCCCTCCCCGACCTCCTTTCTCCCAGCTGGGGCTGGTCATTCTCTTAACAGTCTTTCCAGTGCACAGGTTTTTCCTTTTCATGAAGTCCAAATTTTCAGTGTGTTAAGATTTGTATTAGTTTGTGTCCTGTATAGGAAATTATTGCATCCATCAGGGTCACAAAGGTTTTTCTCCTGAGTTCTCTAGAAGTTTTATAATTTTAGATTTTACAGTTAGATCTACGGTGCACTTTGAGGTTTGTCTATAGAAGGAAGTTTTAAGTCAAGGTCCCCATTTTTGGTACGGAACAACCAACTGGTCCAACAACATTTATTGAAAAGACGGTTTTTCCTTCATTGAATTACCTTTGCATCACTGTCAAAAATTAACTGACCAATATGTATGTGGATTTATTTCGGTTTTCTCTATTCTGGTAATAGCAGAGTTTTAAAAAAATGTATCAGTTTGAGCAAACACTTATGTATACCAAACACGGTTTAAAACACTTGACAAATAATAACTCTTTCAGTATGCATTACAACCCTAATGGCAGGTGCTTTTATGAATTTTATTTTGCAGACCAGGAAACTGAGGCACAGAGAGGTTAAGTAGATATCCCAAGGTCACACAGCCAAGAATTGATGGAGCTTAGCTTGTATTTTCTTCTCTTATTGTGAGTCACCGTTCAGGATGATTGTTGGTTTGGTTGTCTGAATTCCTTACTACCTGAATTCCTTATACCCTTTGAGGATATAGAATGTGTCTCTTAGCTTGGTGGCCTGAGCCCTTAGCAGATGCCACCTCCAGAAAACATGCTCCATGAAGGCATATAATGAATGAATGAGTGAGCAAATGCACAACGTGTGCACCAAATAGATGCTTTTCGAAGATTATGCTCTTTGGAACCACCACCACTGGCATCAGACCCCAAGTAAAAGACTGCCGGTGACCGACCACATCAGCAAGCTAGGTCACACTGAGTGCTTAGGCTGTTTCCAATAAAAACAGTAAACGTGGTGCCTACAAATATTCATTGTTGGCACAGAGTGGTCCAGACTTTTATAGGCTGCCATGAGTCTGTTTATAGAATGCCCCAACCTCAGAGGCCACACTGGAGGGCTCAACCAGCCAGGTGACAATTGTCAATATCTTGAGTGGGAATTAAGGGATGGAGGCATGAAATTAGTTCCAAATGGTCAGAAATGTCAAGGCAGGAGCGGGAGGAGGTGGTAGAATTGTTGGATCATATTGATTTTCGTTTGGGGAAGAGCCAAGGCTCGAGAGCTGGTAAGGAAGATTAAGCTGTAGGTGACAAGGATGTGTGGAAGGAAACCCAGAAAATCCGATTGACTCAAGGTGACCTTTCTTTTCTTTTTATGATGAAAACCTAAGAGTCCATGCTTGTGGTTAAAACTGTCAATAGAAAAGGAGGGTAGAAATTGAAGTTAAAGTCACCCAGACTATCCTGATGTTCCAAGGAGACTGATAAGATTTTTGTTGTTGTTGTTTGATTTGGTTCTGGAGATTTTTCTGGGGGCATTCAGCTGTATATCATTTCTGTCCAAAGATCACATAATGTTTATGGTTGTTCCTCTCACCTGAAGGAGTCATTTTCAAGGCCTCCCAAAATGTCTATATTCCAGAGAGCTCCTTCCCCTATTTTATTTTGAATAACAAATAGCTCTTAGCTCACCTCAGCCACAGGTTAGAATCCTCTGGGGAGTTTTGTTTCTGTTTGTAAATGATAGATGTTCAGGCCCGGCCCCAGAGCATCTGGTGAATTCAGCCTGAGGTGTGGCCTGGACATCAGGGTATCCCCCGCATGACGCAACTGTGCAGCCAAAGTTAAGTATGACTGGCTTTCCATCCCGGGGGTACTGAGCTGGCTTCATTTCCTTTATCCCTGGCTGTCCAAGCCGCATCCTCGGAGAGCCCGCTTGATTATTTTGGGGCTGGGATCTGGGAGGCGGCGATCTTTTCAGTGTTCCCAGGTGCAGCCAGGGTTGAGACTCACTGCTGTCTGAAACTTTTGCTGTCCTGCTAGTGGTTCATGCATATATTGGGCACTTGACATAATCACCGCAAAAGGAGACATTGAGCCACGTTTAGTTCTCATTCTTGGTATGAGCTCTCCATTGTAATTCGTGGATATTGTACATAAGCCATTTCAAGTTCACTTTAAAAGGCAGAGCAGTGGATCTGTAGTGGTCGTGAATGTCTACCTGCAGGATAAAGGAAAAAAGTAATTTCGCTAATGTTCTATGACTGGGTACCTGCGACTCAAGATCCCACCTTGAGGGAGAGCCTCACTCACTCAGATAAAAGTAAGATCATCTGCTCCGGATTGCTATGGGAGATCAGTGCTTCTCAAACGAGAATGTGCACAGAGAGCATGTGGGGATTTTTTTTTTAACGAATTTATTTATTTATTTGAGAGAGAGAGAGCACACAAGAAGGGAGGAGGAGTAGAGGGAGAAGCTGGTTCCCTGCTCAGTGGGGAACCCCATATGGGACTCGATCCCAGGACCCTGGGATCATGACCTGAGCTGAAGGCAGACACTTAACTGCCTGACCCACCCACGCACCCTCATCTGGAGATTTTAAGAAATGATACTTAAGATCCAGTGGGTCTGGGGTGGGGCCAGAGAATCTGCATTTCTTACAAGCTCCCAGGGGATTCCAGAATTGGTCCTGGGATGATGCTTTTTGTAGTGAGGTGTCAGATCACTCAAAATGTGGCTCTAACATGAGAAGGGTTTGAGGATAGTTATTTTTTGCAACAATGGAGTGGAAATATTTCAAATAGACTTTATTATTTTACACCTGTGATTTAAAATGTTTATGTAGCTAACATAATAAACGGGTAGACATTGGACCATTTGACTATATACTTAAGTTGATATATTCCAGTTGCACAGAGTGCCTTTTTATTTATTTCTCTCCTTCTCTCTTTTTTTTTTAGATTTTATTTATTTATTAGAGAGAGAGAGAGAGAGAGAGCACAAGTGGGGGAAGGGTTAGAGGGAAAGGGAGAAGCAGACTCCCTACTGAGCACAGAGCCCAATTCAGGACTTGAACCCAGGACCCTGAGATCATGACATGAGCCCAAGTCAGATGCTTAACCGACTGAGCCACCCAGGCGCTGCTATTTATTTACTTTTAAACTCGTTTCACTACGAATGGAGTTTTGCTTTAGTTGAGGTGTGGTCTTCTGGCACATAGTATATCTCCAGTAGGGACTGGATAGATGATTCTCGGGAAGCAATGAACACACAGCAGAATGAAGTCGGAAGTCCGTGGTTGAGAAAAGTCTGGGCTGGTTAGCAGCCGCCCTCATCTGAAGAATGGGGATAATACCAATACTTACCTCATAAGATTGTCAGGAAGAATAAAATGCGGACATGTGTGTGCCCAGCATATAGTACAGCGTCTCCTTCGTAAAGGGCACTGGAGTTTTGCTCCTTTCATTATTATATTGTCAGTCATTTAGGAGGGGATGGGATTTGGAAGCATAGTGGGACACTTTTAGCACAAGATGGATTAAAAATGTTTTTCTTCATTAACAGGTACTCAATTATAAGTATACGTAAATTCATATGAACATGTGAACAAACATGTCATACCTGCGTTTTTATGTTCAGTTTTTTTCTTTCCCTTGGTTGCTCGAGTCCTCCAGACTCACATATCAGCACTACTCCACTCCTAGTTGACACAGGTTAATAATCAAATTTGTATGGTTTTTTAAAAAACTGTATTGAAGTATAATTCACATACAATGAACTTGCACACACATAAAGTTTGATAAATTTTGGCATAGGCGTGCTTCTGAATCCATCACTACAATTAAGATAATGAATTAACCGTCACTCCACAAAATTTTTTCATGCTTCTTTGTGACCAGTCCTTACTGACCCTCCGCACACCCCTGGCCTGCCCCCAGCCACCACTGATCTATTTTCTGTTACTATAGAGTAGTTCGTATTCTCAAGAATTTTACACAAGTCAACTCATACAGTGTAAACCTTTTTTGGTCTGTCTGCTTTCACTTAGCATAATTATTTTGAGATCCATCCATATTATGACCATCATTTGAGATTTTCTGTCTTTTCAAATATAGGCATTTGGTACTATACAGTTTCCTCTAGCAACATCTCACAAATATTTTTTGTTGTGTTATTTTTTGTTTCATTTCCACTTAGTTCAAAATACTTTCTAATTTTCCTTTTGTTTTTTTTTGGCCCTTGGGTTATATTGGAGGTGTATTTCGAGGTATTAAATTTCAAAATATTTGTGAATTTTCCAGAAATCCTTCTGTTAATTGATTTCTAATTTAATTCCCTTATGGCCAAAAAATAGGTGAATTAAATCTTTCAGATTTGTACATAACTTATTTTGTAGCTGGGAATACAATTTATCTTAGTAAATGTTCAATGTGTACTCTGTTGGATCAACATCAGTTAGGTCAAGTTGATTGATGGTGTTGTTCAGATCTTTTATAGCCTTACTGGTTTCCTATCTACTTGTTCTATCAATTATTAAGAGAGGAATATCGATGTCTTTGAATATAGTTCTGGATTTTTTTTTCTTCTTACAATTCTGTCAATCACTACTTCAGGTATTTAGAAACTGTTATTAGGTGCATACCTATTTTGGATTGTTATGTCATATTGATGAAATGACCCCTTTCTCATTTGAGATGGCCTTCTTCATACCTGGAAATACTCTTTACCTTGGAAGCCCCTTTTTCTTATAATATCTGTATCATTTAAGCTTTCTTTTGGCTGGTATTAGCATAGTACATTTTTTCTACTCTTTTATATTTAACCAGTGTTCATCATTATATTTAGAGCTCATTCCTTGTAGACAGCAGATACATGGGTATCACTTTTATTTAAATTTATCCTCTTGAGATTTGTTTTCCATTCGTCTCATCTTTTCTTCGTTATTTTTTCTCTCATTATCCATCTTCTTTTGGATGAACTGAATATTCATATGACTCCTTTTTTGTCGTTTGTTTAGCTACCATAGTTGTTCCGTTATTTAGTGGTTGCTTTAGGGGTTAGGGCATACACCTTTAACTTTGTCACAGCTAGCTTGCAAGTGGTGTAAGACCGCTTTATATATAGGATGAGAAGTTTACAAATGTCTACTTCCAGCTCCCCTCCTGCCAACAGTATGGTATTGTCATATATTAAAGTTACAGGAATGTTATAAGTCCTTTATATACAATAAATACTATATTTTTCATTTTTACTTAAACAATTATCTTTTAAAGATTCTTAAGTAATAAGACAAAAAAAAAATCTCTGATATTTACCCGTGTAGTTGCCATTGCCAGTGATTTTACTTCCTTTGTGTAGATTGAAATTTCCACCTGGCACCATTTTCCTTCTGCCTGAAAAGACGTCCTTTAATTTGCCTTGTAATGCGGATATGCTGGTGATGAATTCTTTCTGCTTATGTATGTCTCAAAATGTCTTCATTTCATCTTCATTTTTGAAAGATATCTTCAATGTGTTTACATTTATTGAGCCCAGGGTCAAAAGCTTTACGTATATTAATTCATTTGATCTCAACAGGTATTTTTTTTTTTAAGAAAGTTCCACACCCAATGTGGGGCTTGAACTTACGACCTTGGGATCAAGACCTGAGCAGAGATCGAGCGGGCACTTAACTGACCTAGCCACCCAGGCGCCCCCCAACCAGTAGTTTTGAGGGAAATAATATGATCCCTGTTTTACAGAAAGGAAACTAAGTCAGAAGGCAATGAAAGTTGTTGTCCAAGGTCACACAGCCGGTAAATGGGAGAGCTGGGTTGTTTTTGTTTTTTGTTTAAAGATTTTATTTATTTGACAGAGAGAGAAAGAGCGAGAGAGGGAGCACAAGCAGGGGGAGTGGGAGTAGGAGAAGCAGGCTTCCCACCCAGTAGGGAGCCCGATGCAGGGCTTGATCCCAGGACCCTGGGATCTTGACCTGAGCCAAAGACAAACGCTTAATGACTGAGCCACTCAGGTGCCCCGAGAGCTGGGTTTTGAAGCCAGTCTAGCTGCAGAACTTGAAGCTGGTAGCACTTAACACTTTGCAGCGTGAACTGCAACTTGCTGGATTTTACTTCATGATGTATCTTAGATCTATTTTTACATTAGCACTTGGAGATGATCTCATTCTATATTTCAGTTATATTGTTTGATATACCAGCATTTATTTCTCTAGTTTTCTAGTGACAGACATTTAGGTTGTTTCAGTGGTCTGCTATTACAAACAATTTTGCAGTGGACATCTTTGAATATATGCACGTTAGGTGATCTTTGGAAACTTGCGGAAGTGTACCCGAAGGTACATTCTTAGCGGTAGAATTTATTCATTCAAGAGTGTGTGCCTGGACATTTTGACAGGGGTCCACCTCCACCCCTACCTATAAAAATGAAATTAATCTATAAATGTAAACTTTTACTAACAATATGATAGCTGGAGTATGATTTCTAAAGGATGTGTTAAAAGATTCCGTGGACATGATTCACATGTGATTTCCAAATGACAGATCACTGTTTTTCTTCATCTCCCCACCTTCTTCTCTTTCACATTTCAGTATGAAAAAAAAAAAATCTAACAATTCTACTTCAGTTGAAAAATACCAAAAAATTACTAGATTTTTCTTTTTAGAGACATTGCCTTCATTATCTGGATGTAGTCATTATATCAGCTGGGAACCTGAATCAGGCTGTTAGCTTCTCCAGAAATGTTCAATCATAATGGGGGAAACTAAGAACATTTCCAGTTTCTTTCTAGAGTCCAGAGGTATTAAGAGTCCCAGAAAAGTGACAACTTTCCATTTCTATAGCATCTGAAATACACCCCAAAGAAACTGAGCTCAGAGCTCAGGCCTCAAGATCAGATGTTTGGAATGGCAATGAAGAAGTCTTGGCTCAAAGCCCCGAGTCCCAGCTTTGTTCTCTTCTGCTGACCTTGTCCTCTGGACATCTTCTGTGCTTAGTAGATGAGGAATAAACAGCATGCCTCTCTCCTGCTCACACTTAGCAGATAGAAATATTTATCTTCGTTTTTCTTCTTTCTAAGGCATCATTAGTCATATTGTTTAGATTTTACTGCAAAAACTCATTTTCCCTTCCTTAAAAGAGTTGAGCATTGGGCCATTCCTGTAAATCATATAGCTACCTAACTTTAGAAATTCCTGAATAGAAATAGTAAACCTGGCCAATGATAATAACAATGGTGGAATTGAACACATTGGCTCAGAGGGGCCCTCGGCAGGGAAATCTGGTAATTATGGTCAGCAAACAGCCCTTTGCCAACAGAATGTCTTTCTTAAAAGCCCAACAGAAATAATTCTGGGGAAAATAAAAAGGGATAATCTGTGAGATGCTGAATGCGAACTATACCACATGACCTAATTAAGCGGACGGCTATGAAGGCTATTTCCAAAATATTCAATAAAATGAACCTCATTATGGCAATTTGGGGAAAGGGAGCCTATTTGTTTTCGAGGCGCAAATTCCAGAGAGTACAATATTAAAAGAAGATAGATTTAAAAGCAAAAGAGGTTACCGGGAAGAGCAGATAAATGAAGTGGAAGCATATTTAGTGTTAAAGATCATTTTTTTCCACAGCGACAATATCTGGTACTGCAGACACACATGAAATTGAATCTTTTTTTTTTCCCTACAATGAAGACACTATGTTTAGATCCTCGTTACCCATCTAATATCCTTGATGTGAGTCTCAATAATATTGAAGGTTTGCTATTTAGCAGCCTGAGAGTTTCAACATGGTTATGTGACTTTGTCGCTGGGCTGGGGAATGTGGAGGTATTTTTGAGCCAAGTTAATGAACGAAGTGGATGATTGCTCTGTTGCTTCCAGTCAGTTCATCCTTCTGTCCATCTGTCCATCCATTCATCCACTCATCCATCCATCCATCCACTCACCTGTCCATGTTTTCATTCAAATATTTATTGACTGTCTGCTATGTCTCTTAGGTGCTGGAAATAAAGCAGGGAATAAAATAAACAAGGTCTTGTTCACGTAGTGCTTACATATTAGTGGAGGTTGAGATGGAGAGAGGTAATGAACAAATAAGTATATGATCTCTCAGGTAAGAATAAATCATAAGAAGGAAGATAAACCTGCAAAGGCGATAAAGCCTGATGGAAAAGTGCGCACGTGTGTGTGCTATCTCAACAGAAAGCAGAATGAAGTTAGGAAGAAAACTCGAGGTTACCTGGGTGGGGGTTGGGAGATGGTGCAAAGGCACTGAGGTACAAGTGGGTTTGAGAGGTCCAGGAATATCAAGGAGGACAGTTTGACTGAATCAGAGTTTTCAAGAAGGAAAGCCATAGGAGTCAAGATCAGAGAGAGATCTTGTGGCAATGCCATATAGTCAGGGCCTTACAGGCAATGGATCTTAGTCTTCGAGGGATGGGAAGCCCATAGAGCGTTTTGGGGTTTTAGTCACTTGATCTGATTTATGTTTTAAAATACCCCTTCTGGTACTTTCTGAAGTGATGGTAGTATTCTATACCTTGATCGCCATGGTAGTTACATGACTCTGTGTGTTCCGTGTGTAAATTATAGCTCAGGAAGCCTGACTTTAAAAATACTCCCTATATACAATGGAATACTATGCAGCCATCAAGAGAAATGAAATCTTGCCATTTGCAACGACGTGGATGGAACTAGAGGGTATTATGCTAAGCGAAATAAGTCGATCAGAGAAAGAAAATTATCGTATGATCTCTCTGATATGAAGAATTTGAGAGGCAGGGC